>CANXYI011201259.1:0-10768 GCA_948208565.1 Hura crepitans
CATCCTTTACTTCCGATGACCTAAGGGTACATGAATTTCAAATGTTGGATTTAACATATGAAACTTGGCTCACACGCTAGCAAGTGACGAAATGTGTGATGATTGGTGATTCTTCGATCATGTCTTTTGAGGTTGCCTCTCTTTATGGAGTCTTATTTTGCCTTGAATCAATGCTTTTTTGGGTGGCTTTTTGGTCATCGTGAATTTTTGGGTATTACAAATTTAGTGTTCTTTTTATGTAACTGTACTAATGTTATCCTTGTGATGTCTTGGATTATTGAAATAAATTGAATGTGTCTAACTATTTAGATTGGAGGAAAAACTATTAAAGTCTATTTGCATTGTGTCAATAACCTAATTCTTCAGAAGTCCCTTATTGATGAAACTAAACAAGTCTAACTTAAAAATGATGCACATTTATTCTTTCAAATTAATAACTTAATTGGCAGTGAGATGATTGGTTTTGATTCATTATTGTGAATTTGTTAAGGAATTAATGAATTATCTGGAATTTTTATATTCTGGCAAAGGGAAATATGTCTTGTTTTATTAGGTTTGCAAAACATTCTATCTCGTTTTGAGAAGAAGGCTAAATCACTCGTTGCTTATTTTATGGACTTTAATAAGACATATAAGGAGTTGAATGTAATTTTGCCCTTAATATTGGCATTAAGGTGCAATAAGCTCAGAGAGAGTAAATGGCAATGATAAGCTTTCTGGTTGGTCTTCCCTTTAAATTTGAGATAGCAAAATCTCAAATTTTATCAAGTTTAAACACCATTTCTCTTTAAGAAGTCCCTTGTAGTGTGTTACGTATTGAGAACACTCTATCTAATTAGCGAAATAATATCCTAATTGCCAAAGGAGGAGATGCAGTGATGCTGGAAGAAAGAACAAAAATAAGGGAGGGAAAAAATGTGCTAATAGTAATTCAAGCAACATTGTTTGCTACTACTACAAGTAACCTAGTAATACAAAGCAACATTGCAAGCAATTGTAAAGTCGCAACTAGAAGATTTTGTAACACCCATATACCCAATCGATAAACCAATTCAGGCACAAAATGTTACATGCCTAGTTAGGTTATCATTCCTCTATTTTGTCATTTATACTCTTTACTTCGTTATCTCATTAACCATTCCATTTCAATTAACATATCGATCAAATTCTCTCTCTCTCTCTCTCTCTCTCTCTCTCTCTCTCTCTCTCTATATATATATATATATATATATATATATATATATATATATAACATACATACATTCAGTTCACACATGCATAAATTAATTAACAATATTATTAATAATTAAGAATCATTTAATACAACTATCATTTACAAATTTCAAACTAAAATTAAATAATCTAAAGCTACTATCCATTTACATACATTTTATATTATAGTAACACATTGAAAATGCAGGTATATTTCTGCAGGCAGAGATGATCGTGATGGACTCTTCTTACCTATTCAGCTATCACATAAGCTTTTTTCGTTGCTACGGATGTGATCTGCTACTTCACTCAACCTAATCATCTACCTATGTATCAGCAAGAAGCCAATGCATTGAGCACAATTGCTCAGTGCTATATTTTAATACTATGAAACGTATACTTTCTATTACCATTAAATTTTATATCTGCATTCCCTTTTTTTATTATATAGTCCACCAATCTTCTATCATATGTCTATTTACTTATATGCATATACGTGTATTTACATAATTTCTATCCTTCTTACATATCAACATATTATGCTACATCATACATTACTAATCATCTGCACATATGTATTTCTATATCTTTTATTTTTCTTCATTACTATGTTTTTCATATTTTCTTTCAATTGCAAGCATATGCCTCTTTTTATCACAATAGATTCACTGTATTTCCCCTTTTATATCCATATGTATATTACCACTTAATTCTTGTAGTTCATCCAGTTTAATACATTATTCAAGATACCATCTTTACATTTTAGGTTACGTTCGTTAGTGTTTCACTAACCCCTTTTATCCCATTATTTACTCATTTTAGCCCATATTTGATAGACAACATATGAATACTGAATAACGAAATATGGACTCTAAGGGTCTCCTAGTTAACATTTTTTATTTTACAAGAGGCTGCACCCGCGTAGTGCAATAGCCCCATTAGACTTTATTAGCTGTTGTACCAATATGATACCATCATAGTTATAGATATGCACTGGCACTATTGGACCTTTTAGCTGCTGTACCAACGTGATACCAACATAGGTATTGATATGCAGTTGCCCTATTAAAGCTTACGACCTCTGCACCAACATGATACCAACATAGGTATTGTTGTGCGATGGCCTTATTGGACCTTATGGCTACTGCACCAATATGATACCAACATAGGTATAATTGTGCAATGTCCCTATTGGACCTTACGGCTGCTTCACCAGTGTGGTATCGAAGTACACTAGCAACTAATGTCTATCCCTAGTTGACCGGTCAACCTATCAAGTAGGTTGTCTAACTTATATAGGCTATTCCAGATTCCTATTATGCTTCTCTTTCCATTCATTTTCATACTCATAATAAATTTTAACATCTTATCTCAATCACATAAACATATAAATACAACCTTCGTAATTGTCATCATAACATATTGTTTCTCATACTTTCTTTGAGCATAATATTTATAATCCATGACTTAGAATTTCTTGAAATCCCTATTTCATCTTATGGTTTTATCTTTTATTGTAATTATACATTACTATATATACTACTCTTTTTCCTTTTATGCACATTATTATCTTTCCAATGCCCATATCAATTGGCACTACTAATTATTTTTCTCTATAATTTCTTATGTTAATAATACCTAAATATTTGTATAATAATCCTTCTCTATTTACAATGCAATTGCCTCTTTCTTATGTCTTTACTATTTTTATTATTTTAAAATTACAATTTAGAACAATTATATTGGTATACACCTTATTATTTCACATAATTAATCCATATATTTCTTTTTTATTTATTGCTTATTCTCACATTATTAATTTTACTTAAATTTATTTTAAACAATTTTATAAATTATATCTTAATTCACATTTCCTAAATATAATCCACTTAATTTTTTGTACTTCTTTCCATTAACTTTACTATTGATGTGTAAATCCTTATTCATTCTCTTATATGCTTATGTCTTATATTTTCACATATTTAATTTATTTAATTTAATTACATTTACTCACTTGGATACTTATAATTATATTTTTGTGTATCTACTTCTTCAAGGCATTCAATTCATATTAATTCATTGCATAATTAATTCAAAAAGTCTAAAAATTTCTTATATTATTTTATCTTACTTAACTTAATAATTTTGTAAGTATTCCTTTATTATTATATATATTTTTTCTATATTTATTTTTAATCCCACTAGTTATTTTCATAGCAACTTTATATTTTCATTTATTCCTATTTCTTGTCATATGTGCATTTTACTTATCATTATATACATTACATTATTTTCTTAATTATGTACTTAATTTCATATTCTTTGTAATATATCTATGCTCCTTTATGTTTCACATATTACCTTACTTGATTTCATATATATAAATGTGTACATATGCATACTAAATTTTGATGCAATGTCATACTTACACCTACATTCATGCATTTTACATACTAATATCTAATTATACTATAAATATACTTCTTTATTTCTCAAATGTCTATTTTGATCCAACTTAGATTCGCTAACTAACTATGTTCATTCTTTCATGTACAAATATTTCTAAATCCTCCCATAATTTATAACACTAGTTAACCTATTTATTTCATTTATTTCAACAAACTAACATTTGTTTATCATTTCCCTTTTTCATGCATATTTTGACCTTAGTTAGAATTTAAGGTTCCATGTTTGTTTCTTGGTTTTAATCTATTTATATCAAATAACCTAGCCCTAGTTACATAGCTAAACCATCTAATTGTTCAATTACTTCATAATATAAAAATCCATATTTCATACAATGTAACTACATGCAAAATTCATAAAAAATTTTATTACACCTACAAGTCCTATAGTATTAGGATACATATACCTTATTTTAACTTTAACTCCATACAATTTATTTTCTTTCCCTTCCATTTCATTACTTTATCATCTGTCCTTTAAGTGCCATCAACTTACCCTATTCCTCATGCAAATTCCATAAAAAAAATGACATCAATCACATAATTCCTTAATATAATGCTTCAAATAATTACCTAAAATACTCAAATAAACTTTTAATGACAACTTAATTCAAGGTCACTTACCCATCCTTAGAACATCTTTCCCTCCTTTCTTCCTCTAATTCTGTCCTTCTTCAAGCAATTTAAGGGGACTAATATAGTAGGGTAAAAGGTATAACTCCTTAACTAACATGTATAAGGATTATTTGGTGCCATATGATGAGAAGGATGGTGGGGAAGATAGACATAGAATTTGGCCATGAAGAAGGGATTTTTGACAAAATATTGGCCAAAAATAAATGAAGATTTTATTATTATTTACATATTTATATAAGAGATGGATGGCTAAAACTAAAAAGGGGCATTTACACATGGAAAATGGGATTTATTCATTGTGTATTCTCCTTCTAAATATCATTTAATCATTTGCCACCTTAATTAATCCCTATTACACCTGGATGGCTAAGATCTTCCAAGCTACTATTTGATCCAATGGCCTAATTTGCTTTCTACACCAAAATTCCACCATATTATTCCATAAATATTCATTTAATTGAATTTATTTCTCTAATTTTTTAATAAATCCCATGTCATAATAACTCAAGTCATATGATTTTCATGTTCTTCAAATTATTTTAGTATCAAGATATGCTAGTTTCAAATTTTTTTGAGCACATTTTTTGAATTTTTTTCTGCTCTAAATGATTTATTATTCACTATTGACCATATTCTAGATTTCATTTTTAATTTTTAACCTCCTATATTACCTCAAATGCTTCTCAAATTGCACCATAATTCATCAAATAATTTATACTACCTCCTAGTATGGTCAACTCAAATTGAGCCCCAGATGCACTATTCACAGCCTAATGTCACTATTCATTGGGACCATCTCCTAAACCTCATTCTTTTCACATTTTTAGGTTCCTCTTATACCACATTCTCATTTTTCACCCTCTTACATGTGTTCCACTCTTTATTGGGCCTCCAAACACCCGTTATCAATCCACACATCTATTTCATTCCCTACTTTTTCTTCTAATTCTAATTCTATTCCATTGAAAAACTAGATCAAAAGTTAGGGAGTGATAGCTCTTCCCCTCTTTAGAAAATTTTTTTCTTGAAATTTCACTTGTATACTTCCCCTCTTTAACCTTTTATAGGGTTTGCAAACACTCTACTTATCTCAATTTTGTGCTCTTTATAATTGTTTTCTTCACCCTACTCTATCTTTAACTATTATAACCTTCATTTAGAAGATCTTACTTATATAAATGTGTCCTTTCACTTCCCCTTTCAATCAAGGCAGTGTGCATGTATATATGCTTGAGTTGTGATTATACATATGTAATGATGTAGATTAATAATGGTAATGCAACATGATCATGCATGTTTTTATGATAATGATCAAATAGATTCATGTATAACCCAACACTCATGTATCATGTTAATCCATATGGCCTTTAATATCAGGAAAAATTGGCAGGTATACTAGGAGCATCAACTCTTATATTTTTAATTGCTAATTTTTTTACATTGAATTTATCTATATCTTAATACTTATCCCTTGTTGATACACTTGCATATTTTATTTTAATCTTATATCATCATAGGACTTTTAATTATATTGTTCTTTATTTTTATCTTTCTCAATATTATATACACTTCAGTTCTATATCATGTTTTTACTTTCAAACTTAATTCATATTACTCCATTCACCTATGGTTCATGTACTATCTTTATTCTTTTCTTTATATCTTATAATTGTCCTTACTTATAATTTCCATAAATTACTTTTCGTATATTAGCTTTTATCTATTTCGATATTTGTCATCTCTATTTATTTAATCATTTAACATATAATTTAAATCTATTTTATTTTTACTACTACCTATTTCTATCAATATCTATTGAACCTTATAACTCTTTATGCTGACTTATGGTTTCTATAGCTTCTCTCTCATGTAATTAGTCTTATTTGCACTAATATATATTGTTCACATTTGTTTATTTCACTTAATTTATAGTTTTTATATGTTGTGTTTCTATTTCTATGTAGTTTGTCAATGAATATGTAACCTCATAACCTTTTTGTTCATTTGGAATCCTTAGCTATCATTTTCATTTAACTTATATCGATACTTTCGATATGAGGTCCATATTGGTGGGCGAGCAAATCCTTATTAATGTCCTAGCAACTTAACCATCATGTAATACACATGTACACACATATGTCACACACATAAACAACCATTTTACACTTAGAAATGCCTAAACTAGGCTCTAATACCACTAAAACTATAACACCCATATACCCAATCTATAAACCGATTCAAGTATAAAATGTTACATGCCTAGTTCATTTATCATTCCTCTATTTTGTCATTTATACTCTTTACTTCATTATTTTAGTAACCAATCCATTTCAATTAACATATCAATCAAATTCTATATATAAATATATATATATATATATATATATATATAGACACACACACACACACATATATATATATATACATATATATATATATATATATATATATATATACATATACATATATATATAAACTTACATTTTTTTAACACATGCATAAACAAATTAACAATATTATTAATAATTAAAAACCATTTAATATAACTGTCATTTACAAATTTCAAACTAAAATTAAATAATTTAAAGCTACTATCCGCTTACATAAATTTTATATTACAATAACACATTAACAATATAGGTAAATTTCCAAGATGGAGATGATTGTGATGGACTCTTCTTACCTATTCAATTATCACATAAGCTTTTGCCATTGTTGGGACTTGATCTGCTGATTCACTTGGCCCAATCATCAACCTACGCATTAGAAAGAAACCAATGCACTGAGCAAAATTGCTCAATGATGTATAATACTATAAAATGTATACTTTCTATTACTATTAAATTTTATATTTATGTTCCCTTTTTAATCATATAGTCCTCTATTGATGTAACACTCAAAAAATCTCATTGTTATGAATAGTACTTCCCAAGATTTGAATAGTATTTCTTGAGACTCTAGTCACACTAATCTCACTGAATAGAAGTATTAGTCATAATATATTTTTGAATAAAATTTAGAGTGAAACAAAGTTTTTTAGATGATTAAAAATGAAAGTTAAGATTTTACAGTAATGTCACATGAATAGTGACCTAGTTTTAGCTAAACTATAAAATATTCAATTTTTGCTCAAAAAATTTCTAGGATTGACACAAAATGATACTTAATTATTTCAAATGGTCCATTGGCATTGGAATTAAAATTTTTAAATATTGAAAAGTATTTAACTAAAATCAGGTATGGATTAAAGTATGATTTTTATTTTGAATTTTCTCAATTTTTAAGCTTGATGTTTTAGGTGTTGATGGGTAGTGATGGCATGATTTTATGGGATATTTGGAGTATTAATTGAAGGTTAGATTAGGGATGAAATAATTGAAAGACTGAAAGGGATATAAGGCTAATTATGGTGACCATTGGATGGGTAATTGGTAAGATCTTGATCCTTCATTTATTTGACCAAGTCAATGGTCAAATAATGTCTTAAAAAGAGGCCAAAAAGGGATAATAGGCAACCAAATTTCCCTTTTTTTCCCATTGAACCCGAAACCATTATTGTCCTCCCCAAGCTTTTTTTCCTTCTTTATTTCTTCAATCTACCACAAATCTCCTGTATCTAAACCATTAAAGTACCCCTTCATCATCTTTAGAGCACATTAAAGTTGAAAATCAAGAAAATGATGAGAGAATTTCATATTATGAGGATGCAATAAATTGTGATCAAATTTTATTCGAGTATTTTTGGGTTTCAATATTTTTTAAAGTCTTTAAGATGTCTAAGTCAAGTTTTATTGAGTCAAATTTAATTTCAAAGCAGCGTATGATTTTATGCAAATTTGTTTATTATGAGCCTATTTATGTTGTAAAGGAAATTGAACTAAGAGCAAGAAAGGGAAAGAGAAAGCTTGAGCTTACACTAGTGGTGTATTTTGACTCAATTATACATGTATTTATTTTAGCATATTACGTGTGTTATCATTTCTTTAAATTCAATTATGTATGTTAAATGTGTAATTAATGCTAACTGTATTTAATTTCTTGTATTGAATGCTAGATACAATAGAATGTTAGGCATATGATAAATGAGTATTACATGATAAAAATATGATGGCTAGGAATGTTATTTATTATGGCCAAAACATACTAAGGGGATATGTGTATGTTATGATGATGAGGTTTAGTGTAAACATGTGGAAATATATCTAATTATATGTAAATATTGGATAATTGGTGTGAGAATATGTGAAAGTGTGTATTTTTATGGTTGGCTAAAAGTTTCCTTGAGTATGTGTATGTTGGCTTGGTGATATTGGTTTATGTAATTGGGCTTAATACACCTAATTGTATGTATATAGAAAAGTTAAGTAAATAAATATAAAGTGTTATGTCTAACGTGTGGGTTAAAAAATGTTTGATGGTATATGGGTGTTTTCGTGATGGTGGTTGGTGTTATTGTATCAATATACATTTTAGCTTATATAGATGATGGAATTGCTAAATGAATGTATAATAATGAGCTTATCATATAGAGGCCAAAAAGGTACCCCTGAGGTTCCTTGTTGGTCAAATATGTGTATAACATGATTTTTGATTGTGTGACAATGAAAAGAACAAAGGAATATGTGGATGTTGAAAATATGCATGTATATGGTAAAGTATGTGTGTATATGCTTAATAAGCTATATAAGTCAAAAGTTTTGATGAGGTCCAAGTGATCGCATGATGATGATATGATGAATCAAGGGTATGACCATTTATGTTATGCTTGGAATAAAGCATTTTTGAATATGATAAATGGGAAGCATGGTATGTTTTCTAAAATGACATGCAATGGTATAATAACTAAATTTTCCCTTAAGCTCATTTGTTGACCATGTAACTAAGAAAAGTTACTTAAATTATCTTATAAATTGGTAGGTTAGTGGCCTATATTTATAAACAACCTAAATTAAATAGGTTGATTAGTCAACTAGGGAGTCATAACAGCTACTAGGGTACCCACAGGTACTTCATTTGGCCTTCAGGCAACATTTGACCTCTAGGCAATATTTGGCCTTTAGGCAATCATATTTAGCCTCTAGGCAATATTTGGCCTTTGGGTAACCACAATTAGCCTATGAGAAATTGTATATGACCTTCAGTTAATATTTGGCCTTTGGGCAACATTTAGCCTTCAAGCACCATTTGCCGTATTATCCAGGTTTAGTCTGTTGTCTTCTAGGTATTGGCATAAAATGATTATTTTAACATTAAAGTAAAAATGACATGATGTTGAATAGATTTTACATATTTGTTAAAAAGTGAGCTTACTAATGATGTTGTGGAACATATATATGTATGAATGACCATTTATGCTTATTATGTGGTTGTAATCATGCATAAGAAATCCTTTTTAAGTTGTTATGGGTTATTGCTACAATGCTTGTGTATAATTACAATATGTTATGCACAACCATTTTATGATATAAATTCTATGTGATTAATGCTTTTACAAGATTTGCATTTGAGCATATATATGTTAAAGTGAATACACCATTAAGCATTCGCTTAACGCATCATTTTATTTTGCAATGTATAGGTTCAAGAAATCATATTAGAGTCAAAGCCTCAATATCAGTAAGGGATCAAGAGATGAATCTTTTGGTATTTTGCTTTTTTTTTGTGACACCCCTTACCCGATCTGGTTACCAAACCTGAATAAGGAGCGTGCACACAAATGTGTTACCGAACTTACTGAACCTTTTCCTTAATAAAAAATTTGAATAAATTAAAATCATTTTAAATACATGTTTAATTTGAAATTAAAGTCTTAGAATTCTATCCTTAGATAGATAAAAATCTGTTTAACATGTGACATCAATTTCAAGATTCCTCATGTCAAAAATCTGCCAATATAATGGTTGTACCAAGATACTATCCCAAAATAAATAGTAGCCTGCAAAGGAAAATAGCACATCAAAAAATCATCCATCTCATTCTCAACATAAATTGATCCTCCTAACCATCCAATAATAGCTCAACATCTTAACAACATAATCAAAGGAAATATTTCATACAAACATCAAAATATAGTTTTAAACTTGCTTTAGCAGTTACAAAAACAAATATAATCCTAGATTAGGCCTAATCCCTCTTATGTTACATACAAGTGCCATTAAACAATCTACATCACATAATCAATATATACAAATAAGCAAAATACCATGTAACACCCCCTACCTAATCTGTTATCCAAACCAGATAAGAGACATCACTTTCCAAAATGTCACCCATCCTGATTCTGATTCTATCCTTATCTCATTTAACCCATCAAGAATTGTTATTTTTGTACAGTTTCTTAGTTCAAATCTAATATAGTATAGCTTGTTCTTATTACTCTCTATTAGGGTGCATTATGAGGTCCTAAGTGGGCTCGTTCATTTTGATTATCAGTGTTCTAAGGAATTTCTTACTTA
>CANXYI011201271.1:0-12159 GCA_948208565.1 Hura crepitans
GGGGCAACAACACTTACTACAACTTTTAAATTTCTAAGTCTTCACATCATTCTAATGGCTTTAAGGTATGTGCCATCACCTTTTCACCTGACATCATTGTGATTTCGAATCTATGATAAAATGTAATTCAGAATGTGATCAATTCTTCCTTTCAGCTTAAGCTATATTAAGATAAATGTCTTGATTTACCTTCTTTAACCCATCAAAACTTCTGTAACCTTAAACACCTTGTACAATTCCATATCATTTCACAATATTACTTCATTTAAGTAACAATTCTTAACTTGATTCCTTTTAGAGTTTCTTATTTTGCAAGGACTCTAAACTTCTATAATACCTATAAAGTTCTCTAGCCTATCACAATTCATTCAACTTGGTCACCCCGCCCCCCCTCTCAAAGGTTAATTAGGGGTTCACAACACCTAAGTGTCCAAACTCCCTTGACATTTACCACATCTCCTTATATATACAGCTTACAATTATTCTCACTAGCGATTTCGTATAGCCTATCATTTCCAACTATCTTTCCTCAATTCTCTTTATTCAATACTTATCATTCATTCCTCAAGCAACTTTATGTCTATAGCACTTTTCTTGTTTCATTCTAAAACTAGTCCCATCTATGTTTAAAGGAATTATCTTTTTCCCTTGACCTCATTCATCTTAACTCACTCTATTCCTCATCTCATCTCCTCAAATACCCTCTCGTTACTCATTATTATCTGTAGCACAATATTAATCTTAATTCACTCTATTCCTCATCTCATCTCCTTAAAGTCCCCTCATATCAGAGCTAAATATATGTTATGTTTGAGCTATGCTATACATGTGGAATGATAGATGCAATGTAAATGCAATAATGCAACCATGCAAAATGTTAATATGCATATAATGACAAATAATGCACAACCTAGCCCTAATGCCTCATGCATTATCAAGAAAGAGAATTGCCCTCATTCAAAGGGACTTTGGTATCTATCTCAAGGATTTTAATTCCTTTAACCATGATAATTCTTTCTTTAGACTTTTTTACTCATTACCTACTCATTTTCTACATAAACATCCTACACATCTTCTTGTTCAACTTATTATTACGAGTGTTGTTTCTAATGTTCTTTACCCTATCTGGTCTTTCCTTATTCTTTTATACCCTTCATAGTGTTAGCCCTCAATATAGCACATCAATTATCCAATTATTTGTAATCATTTGTTGCTAACACTCTCTTAGAACACTCCTATCGTCACTATCAAATCTTTATACAATAAATATACTTCTCTTTCTTATATATACTCCTCCTATATATATACTTTATTGAGTACTAGGTTTTGATGGTTCTCATTAGTGGTCATCTATTTACCTTCAATTTATTAGTAACTATACAATTAGCTTTTCTTTACTTAGATCTCTTACAGTGAAACAATTTCATACATTTTAACCTCACCCAAGGATTGTAACTTAATAGTTTACAGCACTATAATTGATCATAATAGCCCAACCTTAAACTTTTCCTCTAGGTATTTAGGTATATCTCATTATTTCAAATGACTTGTCACTCATTTGCCCTTTGGGAAGTCAATTTCCTCCACCCTTTTTATGCTTTCAAGGTATATCTCCTACCCTACTTAGGGTTATCACAACCATATTTATATAAGAGGAAGATGTTTTTAAACATTCATTACAGCAGTGCATCTGTCATTACCCTTATCTTGGAAGGAGTGCATTTACTTATACTATTTCAAACTTAAGAATAAATATCGATCGACAGTAGCACAACTAACATCAATATACATTTCTCATCTTATGGCACTCAAGTAATTCCTCACCTAGAATTGCCTAAACCTGCTCTAATAAAACTAAATATAAGATCTCCTATCCAAATCCATTTTCGAATAGAGCAAGGGATGTCATTTCTTAGAAGGTTACCCATCTTTATACTACTCTAAACAGACCATGTTTAATCTCATGCAAAATATTATTTAAAAACCCCAATTATTTAAAAAGCCTAAATTTACAAAATTCTGACAGCATAACAGCTAACTAAGTGAGAAACTAAAAATTTTGAACCTGCAAGAACACTACTAAAACTAGCCTCAACATCATCCCAGTCACTTGGTCTATTTGACCCTTTAGTCATTCTTATATGGTGTTTTCACCATCATAACAATATTTGAATCAATGAAATACACACCCTTTATCAAGCAATAACTCAGCAAACATAAATAAACATGCATATTTATATAGCTCAAAATCTAGCTTCCTATATAATTTAGTTGAAATAAGTTAATACATTAGACCTTATCTATCTACCTCTAAAACTCTTACCCCTTTCATGCATAAGTGCCATTAGTCTAACTCTTAAACACACACACACATACATATATATATACACTAATGGACTATTTCCCTTTGGAAGTCTCCTACTACACTGCTACATAAGGTGGTCTTATTAGCTATCATTTAAAAACTACGCATTAAAGAGCCCACACACTGAGTTGGCACTCATTGGTGAATTTAATGAATTATGCATTGTTTAGGATACACACGTCATACAAGTATGCAAGATCATTTATTTACAAGTATATGATGTTATCATATTACTAGTCTTCTACAAGTACTTAGGTTATTAAGTTATGTGTATACGCCACTATCATATTTCCATTCCTTTACAAATACTTAGATTATTAGATTATGTTGTACCCTTTCTTTTAGATACTTCCATCTCATATACCCGTATTCATAGCTATAAAGTATTTATTTATTTATATATATTTTTCTTTTCATCAAGTTCAGTCTATATAATGGTTTTAACATGCTATTAACTTTATATCTAATACATGTAACATATTATTATGCTTATACCCATTAGTCCTTATATCTTTAACTAATTCTATTAGAAGGTCCATTGACCATTTAAATCCAATATGTTAGCCATCAATCTATTCCTAGTTTGGCCTCATTAATTTATTACATCACTACTTTTAATTTATCATTATTATCATTGTCTTATGCCAATATATTATAGACACTATCATACACTTGATAATGGGATCCATCATGTACAATGGCCTTTATTTGAGGCCTCAGTGTCTATACATACCATCTATGTGATAATAGGGATAAGTTCTATAGAACCTCCTAATAACAAATGATAGGGACCTTTCCAACTAGACCTCCCAACAAGTGGGATAGTAGGGATCAGCCCTAGTGGACCTCCTAATATCCTAAGTCTTAGTATTAATGGATAGTAAGGATTAGCCCTAGTAGACCTCTTAATATCCATAATGACATAGGTAGTAGTAATCAACCCATGTGGAGCTCACAATACCCAAAGCAAAGTAGGTAATAGAGATTAGCCTATGCAAACCTTCTAATGCCCAGAGTGTGCAAGCTCAATCAAAATTCGATGGCTACACCCGCCATACAATTGGCCAAGATCCTCCTAAATCAAGCCCCTAGGGGCAGCTAACTTATTAGTTGACTAATCAACCTATCCATTAAGTGGTTTAGATAATATGGGCTAACATGAGTCCTTTTTCTCAATCATTAGTTATCATGCCATTTACTTCATGTTTAACTCACATACTTTCTCTCTAGCACAATATTATTCAAAGTTACACATATTTATATTTATTCACAATTACTTTCAAACTTTATAATCTAACATCAACCATTCCTTTTTCTTATTTTACATTGCCATATTCATTAGCCATTCATGTCGAGTTACATCACTTAAATTTCTATTAAGTTATGGTTGTCTTATTTTCATACTTTACTTTGCCATTCCATTTTTATAACACATATCTCATTTATTTATTCCACTATTAATAATTCCATTCTCCTAACCACACTCTCTTAGGTATAAACACACATTAAATATCCTCAAACATTATAACATCCCTTTTATTATCCTTAACCATACCTCATAGCCACTATATGCACAAGCACACTAAACTTGTTTCTTCTTAGTTTCATGTTACCATTATGCATTTTCCACACTTTCTAACTCGGTACTTTACATAAACATGCCAATCACACATGCACGCACCTTTACTTTTAGTTCATAATTCGGCCATACATATATCACACACATGCACATTATGTTTATCCCATGCCCTTAGTTACTTTTGTTTATTATATTCACAATACCACACATGTGCATTTTCCTCATGGATGCATATACACGTGCACTTGCTTTAACTAGTCCATATATGTACTCACACATGTACATGTAACACAGTTTTGAAATACAATAAATATTACATTAATTTCACTTACACATTAACTCTATACCTTAATCACATTCATTACTTAATTAACATTTCATTTATGACATAAACCTTTAGTTATACTTACATATATGCATGTACTCTTTTATATACCTCTTAGCCATAAGGTCAAAACACATATACATGTAATATCTCATTAACTTCTCATTTTAATCATGTCTTTCACTATCTCACCAATTCATTTACATTCTATAGACAACTTAACTACACATACACACATGCACATACTTTATACACATACCATTCGGCTATAACCTAATCACACATATACACATTAATTCCTTCTAATTCCATTATGCATTCATGCTAGACATCATTCCTACATGCCACATTTGCATTTGCCAAGCACAAAAGATGACATATATACCTAACACCTCACTTCCATACAAACACATTAACACATACATAACGCTAAAATTAACTCACAATGCATATGAAGTTAAATTCACTTACATTGGCTTTAGAACATTTTGATTGGACTCTAAAACCCTTGGTTTCCTCTTCCTCCATCAATTCCACCATTATACTATTAACATATTAGGTTTTAGCTTAGAAAATTTCTAAAAAAATCTACACAGCTCTAAATTGAATTTTTTTTACATAGGCATTCTCTATAACTTAAATACTATCTAATAAAAATAAAAAAAAAAGCCTTAAGAAAAATTACTTACACTCAAATTGGTCATTATTCACCAAGCTTCAAAATCTCCTTTAAAAAGCAATCTCAAGGCTTTTTCTCTGCATAATCATGTTCAAAAGGGTATAGAGCCTAAGATAAGGGTTTCACCTTAAAGAAACCACTTAGATTAAGGGGTAAAATGAAGAAAAAAGAAAAAAAGGGAGAGAGAGGAATGACATCGATCTTTAGAGGAAAAAGGAAGAAGAAAGGGTTATTTTACTACTATCCATCCATATATACCTTAAGCCTTTTATATTATGGAAAAGGATGCCATGATCATGCCATGTGGTGATAAGACAGCCTCGATTATTCGTATTTATGTTTTAATCTTTACTAATGCAAATTAAATGTTCAAAAGTTCCAAAATTATTTCCTTCAGTTCTAAAAATTCTCAAAACTCTTAATCAATAGATCCTTAAATCCTTATCCCAAATTCCAAGGGAAACTAAGTGAACTATTCAATCACTTAATTAAGAAATTTTGATAAAATACCAAACAACCTAAAAAAATTTTAATTTCACCACTATCAGACTCATTGGAATTTTTAACCTTTAGGTCATGCAATTTTTGAGTATGTCCGAATACATCCTGACCATTTTCCAAGCTTAGTGCAACTTAAGCCACTATTCACTACTTCTTGACACAAAATGATTTATTAGTTCTACTAAAAGTTTTAATTATTTCATTTTCATCATTTTTCTTATCTTATCAAAGTTTTATGACCTACACTCCCCTTCAGTTATCTCAGTGGGACCTAATTACTCAAAGGGCACTATTCTCCCCTCAAGCTACACTATTCATGGAACTAGGGTTTGTAGGCATTGCATGTCTTACATATCTTACACACATAAGTACGTACAAGTATGCTCTATCACACATAGATGCTCATGGTGGACTCTTCTTGCCTATACATCTATCTTGTGAGCTTTTACTATTACTAGAACTTGATCTGCTACTTCACCTAGCTTAAACCATAACCTATGCATTGACAAGAAAGCTGATGCTCTAAATAAAATTGTTCAATGGTGTATTCTACTACTATGAATCATGCTTATGTATTCTTTTATGATAACTTTGATAGCTCTATTAAAGTGTCTTATCTAACTCTTTTAGTTGACTTCTAACTTATCATTTGACAAATGTTCAAGTCTTATAGTAAAACTCAAACACACATAACACCTATATCATATTCACATATACACATACACATATGTGAAACATTCACATCTATGTATACAAATCCATTAAAGATAATTTGTACAAATGCAACTACATATAAAACTATGTTTAAGCCATCAAACCAACTAAAGCCTTATTACATAACCAAAACTTTCATATGAACATGTAAAATAAATGTTTATATAAATCCTTTAACAAATGAACATATGAAAGAATATTTATTGAAAACTATTATGGCATGATCAAAAGACTCACTGTAAAAACTCTTACTCATGCTTCATCTATTGAACTAAAAACTTTAACTGATGAGTGGACAAAACTAACATGCTAAGCAAAACTTGCATAGTTGTACAAAAACCAACCACAGTTACCACTAAACACATAAATATCATATACAAAGTCATATGCACACAATGGCATATCATAAAATCTCATATTCAGGTTTCATCTTCATATAACACAATCATTACCTCAATCATACAAGAACTTAACATACTTACCTGTGGTAGGTTGTGTAAGTGCACATGGATAATAAAGGTGCACTTATGCACCATTCCTAGTTACAAGTCATTTTCTGTAAAATTACTATTCATATGGTCATTTTTCATCATGCTACTATTCATTTAGTCATTTTTGTAGCAATTGCTATTCATTTGGTCACTTCTGATTACTATAATTTCCATGTCACCATTTATGCCTACCAAGAATTCATTATTTCTCCAACCTTTATGCCTTAATACTACCATTATATCCTTAATCATCATTATACCATTAATGCTATGTTATAATCACCATTTTCTTATACCATTCCACATGACACCATTACACATCAATTTGGGTTATAACTCATTAAATCCTTATCTATCTCATCTTATTTCTTGCATTCATATTGCTATGTGTATTTTTATGCCAATTACATGTCAATGCCATACTTTTCATGCCATATGCATATACACGTGCCATAACCATACATATATTTTCACATGCATGCTCCCTTTTATGTTACACATGTTATTAACATCATGTTACATCATGGTATATCATATGCACATGTCATGCATACATGCACATGCCATGACATACATATTACCATATATACATTATGGCTTTACACATGTTTTTTATATCCAAAACACATCCATATCATCATTATAACATCTAATTTACATTATGGCATGTTTATTTCATCAAAATCACATACACAAGCATGAAATAACACTTTCATACCCACTTTTATGCATGAACACATACAAGCACATGTTGGCATGCATCAATTGCATTAAATCCACATACCTAAGGTTAAATTCCACCTTTCTTCATTCTTTTATGAACTTTTACCCCTTGGTTCTTCACTATTCCTCCTCTCACCTATATATATAACCTAAAACTTAAAAAATCAATATAAAATCCTATAAAGCTCCAAATCAAAATCTCTAAACCTGTTTTTTCTAAGAATTAACAAGGCTACATAAACCAAAAATAAAAACCAAGAAATAAGCACTTACACTCCAAAAAGTCACTATTCACTCCATACTTATATCTTCCATTTGAGAGCTTGTTTTTTTAAATCTCTCACTTGGATAGTGTTTTATAGACCATGATTTAGTAGAGAATTATTGTATGAAAGTGAAAAAAATGGTGGAAAGCTTTCCTTTAATAGTTGCAACATTATTTTTATGAAGAAAGGGAGGTGAAGGATGACTTTTATGCATATGTGGCCTTCCTACATGTGTAAGGTCATATATATGGGTAAGTGGCATGGTTAGATTATGACACATGGCTATCTAACGGTCCGTAATCACCTAATTTCTTTTTAAGATTTAGAAATTCATCTTAATTTCTATAGACCTCTAAAAATATGCTTTTCAATTTTAAAAATCCTTTATTAGTGCCATTAAGAAACTCGTAAAATTTGAAGTCAAAATTCCATAAGCAAATATGGTTACTATTCACTCGCTAAAATAAAATATTCCCAATAAATATCAGATGGTCTCAAAAATTAAAGTTTCTTCACCACCCTATAGATTGAATTTTTTAAGGTACAGAGTATGGTATTTTTGGGTCCATTTTGGCATATCCCGAGGTTGTCCCAGCACAACCTTATTTTATACTACTATTCACTAGTTCCTAACCCAAAATGATTTATTGGTTTTGCTAAAATTTTAAAGTATTTCATTTTGTCCATTTTTAGCTTGTCAAAGTTTTATGACCAATACGCCTCTTTATGGCCTTATTAAGGTGCCTCGACTTATGATGAGCACTATTCATGCTATAGAGATATTATTTATGAAACTTTGACTTATAGGCACTACAATTCTTCCCTTTTTAAGGAATTTCATCTTCAAAATTAAATGTTATGAAAAGATGGGTGTATTGTGCTTTAATATGCTTTTCACTTTCCCATATGGCTTTGGTGGTGTTGTGGTGTCTCTATAGCTCCTTTAATAGAAGGATTGACTTGTTTCTCAGTTGCTTTACTTCTCTAGCCAAGATCTACATCAGTTCTTCTTCATATATTAAGTCTGGCTATACTTGTATCTCCTCTATAGCTAACACATGTGATGGGCCTGATCTGTATCGCCTCAACATCAGTACATGAAATATGTCATGAATTTTGTGCAACTAAGAAGGCAATGCTAATCTATATGCCAAGGGTCCCACACATTTTGTGATCTCGTAAGGACTAATAAACTGGGGGCTGAGTTTCCCCTTTTTAGCAAGTCTAAGTATCTTCTTCCATGGCAACACTTTTAAGAATACTCGTTCACTAACTTCATACTCAATGTCTCTCTGTTTCAAATCTACATATGATTTCCATCTGTCTAAAGCAGCTTTTAGTCTATCCCTTATAATCTTATCCTTCTCTTCTGTAACTTTGATTGAATTGGACCCCGTAATCTTACCTTTCCCTACTTCACTCTAATAAAGGGGAGTTCTGCACCTTCTACCATATAATACTTCACAAGGTGCCATTCCTTAGTTGGCTTGGTGGTTGTTGTTGTAAGCAAGCTAAGCCAATGATAGATATTGATCCCAATTACCTTTGAACTCTATTGCATGGCTACATAGCATATCTTCCAATTCTTGTATCACATGTTTTGATTGTCCATCCATATGAGGGTGAAATGCTATGTTATATGTTAGTCGAGTACCTAAGTCTTTCTATAGCTTCTTCCAAAATTTGAAAGTGAACCTCGAGTCTCAATCTGAAATGATGGCTTCTAGTACTCCATTTAACCGTATGATCTCATCAATATAAAGTCAAGCCAACTTCTCTAAGGAATAATCCATCCTTAGTGAGATAAAATAAGCTATCTTCATTAACCTATCCACTATCACCCATACAACATCACATTTACTTCTGGTTAGTGGCAAACCCATTTTAAAATCCATGGCAATCTTCTTCTATTGCCATTTTAGGATTGCTATTAGGTGTAACAATCCAGAAGGAACTTAGCATTTAGCTTTCACTTGCTAGTAAGTCCAGCACTGAGCTATATATTTATCTACTTCTCGCTTCATTCCTGGCCACTAGTAGTGGGGTTTCAAATCAAGATAAATCTTTATGCTTCCTAGGTGTATGGAGTATGGAGCTTCATGAGTTTCCTTTAGGATTTGTATTCTCAATCTATATATTTCTAGTACACACAACCTATTCTAATAGTACAAGCTTCCATCCACACCTAATTTAAACCCTATAGTCTTCCACTCTTTAACTTTGCTTATGGTTTGCACCATCTGTTTATCCCTCAACTGGACCTCTTTTATCTACTATTTAAAGTTAGAATTAATCTATAACTCAGCCAAAATTGCATCTTTTATTGTGCACTCTACCCTAGCATGCACGAGTTTCAATGCAATAATAAGTTTCCTACTTAGGGCATCTGCAACTTCATTCACCTTTCCTAGGTGGTAGTCAATCAGACAATCATAGTTCTTGATTAACTCCATCCATCATCATTGCCTAAGATTCAATTCCTTCTATATGGGCATGTACTTCAAACTCTTATCATTAATACAAATATAGCACCTTTCTCTATACAAGTAATGTCTCCACACCTTTAATGTAAATACAATGACAGCTAGTTTTAGATCATATGTGGGGTAATTCTTCTTATAGAGCTTTAATTGCCTAGGGGCATATGCAATCACCCTTCCTTCTTATATCAAAACATAGCCAAGCCCATTGTGTGAGGCATCACTGTATATCACAAACTCCTTTCCTCATTCTACCTAAATAATAATATGAGCTTCTATTAACATTGTTTTTAACTTATCAAAACTAGCTTGGCATTTTTCATTCCATTCAAAGCTCACATCCTTTCTTAACAGTCATGTCAATAGAGCTAAAATCATTAAAAAAACCCTTTACAAATCTCTGATAACATCTTGCCAATCCTAGGAAGCTTTGAATCTCTATCACGTTCCCAGGAGGATTCTACTCTAATATAGCTTCAACTTTACTCAGGTTTACTCTGATACCCTTAGTTGAGGCAATGTGACATAGAAAGGCTAGTTCTTCCAACCAAAACTCGCATTTGCTAAATTTAGCATACAATTACCTCTCCTTCAAGGTCTGTAACACAATCCTGATGTGCTACTCATGTTCCTCCCAAGTCTTAGAATACACCAAAATGTCGTCTATAAACACCATGACAAATTGATCCAAACAAGGTTTGAAAATTTGGTTTATTAGGTGCACGAAGGCTATAGAGGCATTATTGACCCTAAATGGCATCACTAGGAACTCATAATATATCGAGTCCTAAAGGAAGTTTTAAGGATATTAGATTCCTTAATTTGCAACTGATCATACCCTGACCTTAGATCTATTTGAAAAAGATACTGGCACCTCACAACTGATCAAAGAGATCATCAATTCTAGGCAACGAGCCTTTAATTCATCTAGGAATATATTAGGGAATTCTAATACCACCGGTATCTGATCAAGGCTAGGTGTTGCAGTACTAGTATCCACCATATGAGCTAACAATGCTTCACATCCTTTTCGAATGAGTCGTTTTGCTGTAATGGCTAAGATGATATTGGATAAAGAATTTCTTTTACCCACAACTATTACCTCTCATCCATTTGTCATCTATAGACTAAACCTTTTTCACTCACAATCAATCACTACTTTATGTTCTGACAATTAGTCCATACCTAGTATGACATCAAACTCATAAAAGGGAAGTTTTATCAGATCTATAAGAAATGTTTGATCTTGAATTATTAAAAGACAGCGTCTATACATTGTGTTCACCATTACACTCTGCCCAATTGAGTTGCTCACTTAGATGTCTAAGTTTATAGACTTTGGCTTTAGTTCCCTATCTCGTGCTTGTGTGGTGCAAATATAGGAATGTTTGGAACTAGGATCAATTAATGGTAACACAGGCATATCAAATAAGTAAAAAGTAGTGGCAATAATGTATGGTGCTTTAGCTTCCTCCTGAGCATGAATAGGATACTCATGTGTTAGAGCTTTGGCCTCTGATCTCGTCCTTTAACTAGTACTTGGCTGCTCTTACCTCATCTATCTCAGTCCTCTATTGGGTGCTGCTGTAATTGATGTCTAGGTCTATGTAGCCTTAGGTTATCTCTAAGGACATTCCCACTGAAAGTGGTCCCTAGTTCTGCATACAAAGTATTATCCTCTCATGTTCTACTAGCACTACCCCCAATGTCTCCTATTGCAACTCCCATATGTCAAAGGTGCACTTTTGGTTGTAGACACTAGAGCACTCGAGGCCTACTGGGATAATTAAAGCCTAAGAGCAATGGCCTGACCTAACCTCTGAGGTAGGGCCTGCCTCTAGGGCTATTGTCCTGACTGTCTCTGAGATTGTTGTCTAGGCTGAAACCCACTCTATCTCTTGCCCCCTCCTAGAGCTGAGTTCATTTGACCAGCTACAAACTATCTCTTTTTCTGAAACAGCTCCCTCTTTTCCTGTATCATATCCTCCATGTCATATGCTGCAACCACTAATGCTAAAAATTCTCTAATCTTTGTG
>CANXYI011201291.1:0-17960 GCA_948208565.1 Hura crepitans
TTTGCAGCATTATTGACTCTCAATACAAAGACTGTTGAGGTGTTTAGGGATTCATCTTTGGTAGAGTATTAGGCTAATGAAGAATGGACTATTCATAAAGAAAAATTATTGCCTTATACAGAACATTTGAGATCTATTAGCAGACAATTTGAGATGTGCACTTTTTGCTATATTCCTAGAGACGAAAATCAACTAGTAGATGCATTAGCCACCCTAGTCTCTACGTGGGATAATCTAAAAAGGGTAGTTATGAAACCAATAATTATTTCCAATTCAGAAAAGCCTTGCTACGAGTTAGAGCACATAATGGAAATTAAATAGAAAGAAAGTACACCATGGTTTTATGATATCCATAATTACTTAGAGAATTGAGAATTTCCTAAAGAAGCTTTAGATATGGACAAGAAGCTATTAAGAAAATTGTCAACTCAGTTTATCAATATAGTTAAGGTCTTATACAAAAGGCAAGTAAATGGTCTTCAACTCTATTAGTTAAAAAAGAAAAAAGCAGACAGGGTCATGGAAGAGATACATGCAGGGTCTTGTAGCACACATATGAATGGCTTAGAGTTAGTTAAGAAAATCATGCATCAGTTTTTTTGGCTTACAATGGACCATAATTGTTGAAAGTATGTACAAAAATGTAATAAGTGCTAGCAATATGGGGTTTAAGATATGTACTTGCATCAGAACTTCACAGCTTATCATATTTTTGGCCATTTGTTGCATAGGGGATAGATATAATCAGAGAAATACATCTAATAGCCTTAAATGGGCATCATTTCATTATAATTGCCATCAAATATTTCTTAAAATAGGTTAAAACAAAATCCTTTAAGAAGTTAGGGGTAAGAGAGATGTCTACGTTCATAGAAAAGAATTTAAAATGCAGATATAGGGTCCTATTCAACATAGTCTTAGACAATGGTGTCTAATTTCAGTTTAAGACAAAGGGAGTGCTATAAAAGTACAAGATAGAATATCATAAATCCTCTCTTTATAGACCATAAGCCAATAGAGTAGAAGAAGTAATAAATAAGAATATTAAGAGGACTTTGTCTAAGATAGTTGTAACCTACAGAGATTGGGTTAATAAATTTCCATTCACTCTTTGGGGATACAAAATTACTATAATGACTTTAATAGGCAACACTCCATTTTCATTCGTATATAGGTTAGACGCGGTGCTTTTGATAGTGATTAAACTCCAGTCCTTAAGGTGGCAATAGAAGTAGAGATTCCTAAGATAGTTTAGGCAAATCAGAGGCTCGAATAAATGAACTTATTAGTTGAGAAATGATTGAAAGCCTATTATCACAACTAAGTCTATTAGAAAACGATGGCATGATCCTTTAACAAAAGGGTGAAAATGACAAGTTAAAGGGAGGAGGGCTAGTTCTTAAATAAATAAAACCAGGTTTGGCTAATCCAAGAGAGAAATTCAAGCTAAATTGGGAATGACCATTCATTCTTAAGCAATTATTGTCAAAGGTCATGGTAATCATTATAGATTGTTATGGGAATGAGTTTAAGGAGCCTGTGAATGTGTATAAACTAAAAAGGTTATATAAGTAAAGATTAAAATAAGACAAGAATGCCTTGTTGTTTAAAAACAAATAAACTGTGGCCTTGCTAAAAATGGGCACCTCGATAAGGTGAAAATAAAAAAAAGGCATCCTATGCAACAATTAAGGGCTGAGAGAAAATAATCAATCAAGAAAACCCATGAGGGTTAATTGATGATAGGAGTTTAAGATGTAATTAAGATTTCCCTTAATTAAATGAGGAAATGTGTTATTGCATTAATGTTTGGTTGTGATTATCATAAAATGCTAATATGATGCAAGTAGATATGACCACTTTAATAAGCTCGATTAAGCATCTTGTGGACTAGAGAGATGGAAATATTGTCATTACATCACTTTTGTACTTAAGTTTAGAAAAAGCAATACAAACACATTTTTTTAGATTTTCTATCTTTTATTGTTATTTCACCTTCCATCTTTAACCATTGGGTCCAGTTGTCTCGGAAAGGTCCCATCGCCCAATCTTTATATGACTCAAAAGTCTAAAAGTTGTAAAAGATCTTAGGAGGAATTTTGATCTATAAGGGTAACTACTTCCCTAGGTTATGGTACGCAACGGCAAAAGTGATAGACAAATCTGCCCTTCTAAATGACAATGGGTAAGAGACAATGCCTTGGGTCTTTCCAAATTACCTCACATAGTGATTGAGAATGGAAAATGTAATTTTATGCAAGCTAATAAGGGGTACACATCTTGTAGAATCACTCCTTTGTACGTGTCGTAGGGAAATCCATGGGCTCATGAAATTTATGCTTCCATTAGTAATAGTAGTCATCCAAACAATCTATTAATCCATATAAAAAATGGCGCATAATAGTATAAGGTAGCAAGTGTTTCAAATAATAAGACCTAAGGACATGCGAGGGAGGGTCATCCAATAAATGATAAAAACCTGTAAAGGCTTCCTAAGTAAAAGCCAAGTGGGGGATAAGGTGAAAACACACAAGGAAAGTCTATCCCTAAAAAGTCTTTTAGGAAGAAAAACCTGAACAACTGAACAATTTCCTAAGCAAAAGGCAAACTAGAGAATAGGATAAAAACCCCTTAGGGGGTAGTCTATTCTAAAAAAAAAAAAGAGCTAACCTAAAGTAGAATCAGACTCCCATAAAAGAAATCAGCTTCACCAGATTACACTATATCTAGACCTATAATAATCTCAACAAGTAT
Organism: Hura crepitans; assembly: GCA_948208565.1. Classification (NCBI taxonomy): domain Eukaryota; kingdom Viridiplantae; phylum Streptophyta; class Magnoliopsida; order Malpighiales; family Euphorbiaceae; genus Hura; species Hura crepitans. The sequence continues at coordinate 2,755 of CANXYI011201291.1, forward strand.
TAGCGAAAATGGGTTCGAACCTTTGATCAACTCGTTTATTACACTAAACAGCTGATAGTCCCAAAAATAGCCTTTAGATGTCCCCATTAGATAATGAAGAATAGGAATAGGTATATGCTTACATGAAGGGATAGAATGTCAGTATAGGCCAATAGAGCATTCAGAGAAATTGGTTCTCTCCATGGGACCCATTGAGTAGCTAAAGAAGGAAGTATCCCAAGGGCATCAATAACCTCATTATGTAGTGAGGAACACAGCTTGGGCAGCAAGGTGGCGTATCAGATGAGCAAAGCACCATTATAATTATAGAAAATTCTTCAGATAAAGGGCATAACTCTTGATGAGAAAAAAAAACATGAAACTGCAGGTGCCAAAAGTGGGTGGTAGCCTTTAGTAAAGATAAATCAACATGGACTTGTCAGAGGAACTTTAAGCTAGCAAAAGGAGCTAAAGCAAGAATTGCCTAGGTAGAAGGGAAATTAAGAGTTTTGTCTTATCTCTAGAGAAATGTGTTAGCCATTGAAGAAAAAAAGGAGGAAAAACTCAAGTGTCATGAGGATCTATGCATGCATTCATGGCATTTTATAGGCTTTAGACCTAAAATGACCACTTCACAAAGCAAAATGGCCATTTTAGGAGTAAAACACCCAAATTTGGAAGCAAAATGCCCTATTTTGGCTAAAACAACTATTTGACACAAGCATAAAATGGTTGTTTCAGCATAAGCCTATTTTATAAGCAATCAGTACGGCCAAAACGGCCATTTCATCCAGTACCTATAAAAATCATTTTTTTACTCTTTTCATTTTTACCATTTCCTGCTTTGGCATTACCAAAAAAAAGGAAGAGAAATAGAGAAAAGGGAAGAAAAAATAAGAGAAAAAAGAGAAAAGATGCCTCTATATGGATAACAAAGTCAGGTTTGCTGTCAACCTATTCTAACACACATGGTAACACCTAGTTGGCTCATTGCTAAGGAGACTGAGAGCTTTTGATGCTTGGCTTCCATCGCCTTCATGGGGAGCTGGTATTTATATGCCAACTTGCTATGTGACTTAGGAGCACTATTTAGAGCCCACTAGCTCCTAGCACAAGTGGGCTAGAGAGATTTATATTCTCAATGCCATGCCATATATCCTGAGGTAGCACTTTTATTCCTAAGCACACTATAGTGCCATCTAGCACACCCTTCAATTGAGATTGCTATCCAGTTTGGGGTCCTAGGTGTGCACTGTTAACTCTCTGTCTGATGCCTTTCTAAGATTCTCAAACTACCCACTAATGGTATTATAGAGATAACTAAGAGTTTAGATGATTAGTGGGCTATGATTGATTATAAGGGCACCTTTTATAAAATTAACTACACAAAGGCTTCTCAACTCTGGAACCCATTCCACTGGTCAAAAAGTAATGCTCTGTCCTACTTGGGTCATAGTGGCAGTATTGGTTAGGTGAACCATAACAAGCTATATGGTCTCTGGGCTATAGAGCATATCATTCAGTTTAACCCAATGTTAACCATTTTAGAGCATTTTCACCAGGCTAGTAGATTTCCCAATAAGGAGACTATAGTGGGCGACGTCATCATTGTTATCCTCGCTAGTGTAGGTATAGACACAGAGTAGATGGGATTTTCTCTTACATAGTAGTTATGGGTGAATCAAGAGACATGTTTCACCATTAGGATTGTAGTCCATGATTGCACATGCTGAGCCAAATATAGATTTTGTACACTTGAGGAGCTAGCAGCATAGGATAAAGCATAGCTAGCAATCATAGACCCTATGGACGCATGATTTGACATAGATTTGGATCACCTGCTTAGTGATAACTTAGGCCCTACCAGTCCACCATGGCAATAATGTCAGCAGAATGATAAGGCTTGACCATCCTCTTTAGCAGATCCTTTGTCTTCTACTAAGGTGTTCTTGTAGGGTATGCAGGCTCATCTCATGACACAGCTTTAGTTCATACACACGAACTTGAGCACGAGGATTGAGGACACTTATTATGAGCTTATGGCTAGGATAGAGTTAATTAAGGCAAGCCCTAGACATTGTGAACTCAAAGGCGCTCATCAGCTCTTTACCTTCTCTTGTCTATATTATTTATGTATATATTAGCCTAAGACACCAAAAATTGTACTCAAAGCTTTTATTTATAAAATTATCATTTATTTTCTATTAATTATGTTTATCTTGATAAAAAAGAGAAGAGTAATAAAATAATAATAAATAAATTAATTAAACATAAAAAGACATAAAGAAGAAATAGAAGAAGAAAGAAGAAAAAAAATTTTTCGACTAAAACAAAATGCACTCACACACACAATATGCATCCATGTTATAAATGAACTCTAAGGACTAACACATTTCACCTCCTTTTTCTTCACTAGGGGCAAGCTGAATTTTCTATGCAACATCATAAATGATGAGCCTACAAAAGTCCATAACCATTTGCTCAATTACAGGGGGCAAAAATGGTGACTCATCGTCAACAAAATTTTTCTGAGGTTAATTCTAGGAGTAATGTTTGTAGCACTAACTAAATGATGACAATCTCAAGTACAATGTCTCTAGCACTGCTTGAGTTTAGGTGTAATATGTTTAACACTACCTAATGCACATTAACTTCAGGTGCAATGTCTATAGCATTGCCTGAAGGATGACAACCTTAGGTCTAATGCCTTTAGAACTACCTGACTCTGGGTGCAATGTCTCTAGCACGGCTTGTGTCACATCAATTATAGGTGTAATGTCTCTGGCACTACCTAAGTCTTGGTGTAACATCTTCAGCACTGCCTAGTTGATGTCAATCTCATGTGCAATATCTCTAGCATTGCTTGAGTCAGGGTGCAATGTCTTTAGCACTACATAGTACACATTAACTTCAGGTGCAATGCTTGTAACACTACTTGAAGGACAACAACCTTAGGTGCAATGTCTTTAGCACTACTTGAGTTTAGGTGCAATGTCCTTAGCACTACTTAGTATATATTAACTTCAGGTGCAATGTCTGTAGCACTACCTAAAGGATGACAACCTCTAAATGCAATGTCTTTAGCATTGCCTAGGTAAAATCAACCTCAGGTGCGATATCCTAGCACTACCTGAGGTAAACCAATAATGGTATCAGGTCACACATAAGAAGGGTTGCCTCATAAAGTATGTACCTCTCCTTCTAAACCTTGGGTCACCTCAAATACTATGTAGTTGTCTCCCTAAAGTTGGAGCCAATTGTATACACTAGGTTTCTAGGGCTTCCGTGTTTAGATTGCCTAATAATGAAGAAAAAGACTAAGTTCCAAGGAATGAGGATGTTAATGTCTAGTTTAAATATCTCAAAATTTTCTTTAAAAACTAAAAATAAAAAGTTTTTTTGCTCGACCTAAAAAATCTCACGATGTATCACGAAATATAGGTTAGCTTGAGCCCTCAGCCCATCATAGATGACATGGATGGTGCTGTGGTATGTAGTATTTGAAAAAAAAAGATAAAGTTTTAAAATTAAGAAAATTACATTTTTACACATTTCTAGCCTTTAAGCAAAATGACATCTAAAATCACCCTTTTATACCTTGCTAAAATGGCTATTTTAGCCCCAAAATGGTCATTTTATACTTGTCTAAAATAGCAAATTTGCCTATACAGAATGACATCATTTTGCCAAAGAAGGAAGAATTTGTACATGTCACCCGTGTGAGCAAAATTACCATTTTAATTCTCAAAATGGCCATTTTGGTTCAAAACTGCCATTTTACAAATCAAAACAGCTGTTTTGAGGCCAAAACGGCCATTTCACTCTTTCAAATAGCCATTTTATGTGCCTTGAGATTTGGTATAAAATAGGAAAATCCATATGATTTTTCTCCCCCCTATATCTCTTGGCTCTCAAGAAAAACTCTAAAAAATGCAAAAAAAAAAAAAAAATTGTCTAAACTCCATTTTTAGTATTTCAAAATATTTTTCTTTGTAGATATTTTCTTTCTAAAGGCAATTATACACTGTGAGCCATTTGGTTCTTATTTTTCTTCTCATTCTTTTCTCAATTTTTCTTTTATCCATCAACTAGTTAGGTACGATAACTTATCATATCTATAGATCTATGTATTATTGTTGTTAGTGTTATGATATTTTTGCAGTGATATGTCTTTTATGTATTTTTTGTGTTCGGCCATTTTTTTCTTATTTTAATTTTCTGATTTTGTTATGATGCAAGTTAATTAATGTGTTGCGCTTGATTTAATCTTCCTACTTAATCCCTTTATTAAACATCACTAGATTGTATTTTAGGTGATTTTCATATAATTTATTTTATTTTATTTTTGTGTTAGAATGTATTTTAGGCGTTGCCATGTAATTTATTTTTCAATCTGATTATTGCCTATATATTCCATGTATGTTGTAATAAGTAGGAAAATGATTTTTGTACGCTATAAAAAATAATTAAGCTTTTTTTTCCCTAATTAAATGGTGTTTTACTAATAAAATGGGTTTTGATTTTTCTTTAATAAAAGTCACAAATAATAAAAATCCATTTTTTAAAGCAATAAGCATATGAGAACTAAAGTTCTCAAAATAATCAACCACCCAATTTTATGTATGATAAAAAACTGCTTTCTAAAAATAAGTATGTGAGAACCAAAGTTCTCAAAATAATTAATTTAGTCACTAAATGATTTTATATTTAATTAAATCAATGTTTTTTTAATGAAAATGGATTTTGATTTATCCACAAAAAAATTCATAAGTGATAAAAATTCGCTTTCTAAAAATAAGCATGTGAGAACAAAAGTTCTCAAAATAATCAATTGCCTAATTTCAAGTATGGAATTCTTTAATTTTAAGTACTTTATTTATTTCTATAAATATGTTCTATTATTTCTTAATGTGAACATGTGATTTATTCAACTCTTAAACATGCTTAAAAGAAATGGATAATATTATAAATTTAATTTGAAATTTCATACTAACTTGAGGTATAAATAAGAGTAGGGTGTCGAACCACTCTGACTTTAGCCTTACAAGGTATTTCTTGGCTTTAGCTAGGTCGCGACTCCTCCTTGTTATGCCTAACTCACACTTTTTAGGCTAACCAAATAGGAATGATTTAGGATTCTTTAAACCTACTTCTCATCTTTTGAGACTTGAGGAGCGAGGGTTAAGTCAAGTCCTGGGTTGTTTTAGTTCAATCAGCCCATGAAAGGATAAAGGTGATGTGAACACATGGGTTGTCATAAAATATTGAAGAAATAAAGAAAGAGAACAAAATTGTGCTTGGAGCCTAGTTCATTACATTTGACCCATAATTAGGGTTAAATATGTTAGGCCTTAGAGGCTCAATAAGTGGATATGATTTAGTTTAGTTTTTTACTAGCCTTTTAAGTTTTAAGAGGCCTTTAAACTGGGTCTAGACTGAGTCTTAATTAGGTCCATGGTCACCTCAACTGTTGACATAAAGAAAGGCTAAAGATCCTATGCAATAGGCCTATTTGATGGGCTCTTTACATAGGGTCTTAGACCTAAAAAAGTTAAAAGGGTATAAATAAACCATTTAAAAGCTAGCCAAATGAGATATAAAGCATTTGCTTCTATGTAGAGACCAGTTTATATATAGGGAGTCGAGTTCTTCTTCTTTTATTTTCTAGTCTCAAAACCTTTACTAGCCCCTAAGGTTGTAAGATTTCTCTAATTTAAAATTATTGTGTGGATACCTTGGAGGTTCCCCTAAAAGGATCACTCTGATTTGTATCAACCTAATGTGGTTTAGAAGAAAAGAACTCTTCACGAAAAATGGTAAAACACTAAAACTATTTTAGTGATATTTTGTGTTCATTTTAATTTCTATGGTGAAAGCATTCTTGTGGCATTCTAAAATTTTCTATAGTCCATTGCATGCACCTTGAAAAATCAGCAATGATATCAAAGCCCAATTCACACCATAAGAATTAAAATGGTTAGAAATTACGATTACAGTAGATAAACATAATATAGTCAAATTTTTTTGTATGATAGTTATGTGATTTTTGATTTTTTTATATAATTTTAATGTTTTTTAATGATGATTTAACACATGTAAAATTCTTGTTTTGATCATTTAAAAGTACTTAAACAAATTTAAGTGTGAAAATATTCCTCTTATTCTCATAGAACTATCTAAAGCATATAGACTATATTTTTGAATTCAATAAAATCTTTAGATTTCCTTAATTGATTTTATTTCAATTTTTTTATTTGATTATATGTATGATAAATTAAAGCATTGGTTTTAATTCTTAACATCATGAGCATGCAAATTAATTTGATTAAAATTAAAGAAAAATAGAAAAACATAATTGTGTTTTCTAATAATATGAAAATAGATTATGCACAAATTTTGCGTATCATGTTTTTATTTGTTTTCCAATAATTATAGAATTAATTTCTCATAAATATATGATAATTATGATGTTCATTAAAATTTTTAAGCAGTAATGTAATGCCTAAAGTTTTTGAGTTATGAATAGTACTTCTTGAATAATGAATAGTGTTTCCTAAGAACTGGATCACACTAGTGTTACTAAATAGAAGTATTAATTATAACATAATTATGGGTGAAATTTGGAATGAAATTGAAGTCATTTAAGGGGTTGAAAATGCTAGTAAAGTTTTCTTAGTGGTGTCTTATTAATAGTAACTCAATTAAAGGTGAACGATAAAATATTTTAAAAATGTCGAAAATAATTCCAAAATAGGATGACTTAATGCTAAAAAATTTGAACTAAATAAATGGTAACGGATTTTGAATTTTTTGACATCAAAAAATAATTTAATAGAGTTGATTAAAGGCATAATTGTTTGTTTTAAATAATTCCCTTCAAAACTAAATTACAACTCTCTTGGGACACTTAAAAAATACATTTTTCTAATTATTAGCATAAAGAGAGGATTAAAATGACATTTTAAAATCATATAATTAATTTCTAAAGAGAGGAAGGGGCAAGAATTAATATCCTTCTTAAGATTAAATAAGTGTCAATCATCCGACCATCTAACTTGTCATATAAATTAGAATTTGTATTCAAATGAAAGACAAAAGTCACTGTCTTCCTCCTCTAATAGATAATGCCATGGACATCTTCTTTTTCCCTCTTTTTTTCTTCTTTCCATGATCATAGATATCAATCTCAATTAGTTTCCACCACCAATCAAGTGTTTACCACCCTTAGATCAATATTTTATCATTAGCTTTAATTAAATAAGGCTATAATTAAGGAATTCACTCTTAAGTGAATAGTGCCAAGCTAATGTGTAAGTGTTTAATTTCTTAGATTTATATTTTTCTAAGGTAGAATTCAATACCAATTAGATGTATATGTGATTAATTTTTTAGTTTTTAATTCTATGGAATTTATTATGAAATTTTTTAACTTAAAATTGAATATGTTTATGGAGAAAGGAGGGAATTTTAAAGAGAAGGGCAAAGATAGGGTTTAGAAAGGTGTTATTTAAGTGTTTCGAGACTGAGAGGATGTGAATTCAATGAATAATACATTGACTTATGTTAATTCCTTAAGGTTAAATAGATGTCATATGTCCATTGTGCAAATATAGCATGGAAATGCATAAGATTATGCTTAAATTGTGTATGTATAATCTTAATTGAATGTTTTTGAACATATTTAGATTAAGAAACTATAAGGATTTGTACATGCTATGATATTGAACATTATGGTTGAATGATGTATCTATTAGAATTGGTGAGATGTAAATGTAGTTCAAGGCAAAAATGACCTAGCTGAGTAAGTGAAATGATATGAAGTATGATAAATGAAAGGTAATGCTAATGTATATTTTTCAAATGATTATGGCCAAATGCACTAATGTGAATAAATGATATATGAACATGAATTGATGATGGATAATGAGGTATTTAGTTATGAAATAGTTAAAAGAGGGATTTATTAAATGGAATTGGGTTATGTTAACCACTAAACATGTACAGCCGAATGGGATGTTAGGGATTAGACTAAGTAATTCTAAGTGTATAGTTAAATAAAAATGCATATGAGGTGAAATGAATGGCATAATGTGTAATAAAGAAAATATAACTCATCTAAAGTATTGAATAGACTTGGTATATCAATGCTAAGTCTTAATGTGAATGATGAAACCAAATTGACATGTATACACAAAATGATAGTTAATGACAAATCATTTAATAGAACTCTATAAGGAATTATGTGAGCATGTGACATTGCAATAAAAAATGAATAATAATACATAAGCAATCAAATTATGTCACATAATGAATGAGTTGATGGAATAAAAAGGATTATGAATGTTAACACATGAATATGAAATAATAACATAGTAATGAACTCAAGAAGAAAGTAATAAGGCCTATATTAGTTAGACAACCTACTACAAAGGTTATCCAATTAACTAAGGACATAGCAGCTGCTAGGACACTAGAGTGTCCCACATATATGATGGGTGCCACCTTCAAGGTTTTAAATGAGAACCCTTGTACATTTTACATTGATGGATTACATGTTGATATGTTAGTGTAGGGTAACTGCCATTGATGTCTATGATGGCCATTACATACATTTTATGTTACATTCATGCTATGTTATGATACGTGCATCTATCGAGGTCTAGAATGCAAATCCTTACACAACTTTTAAAATTTGTGTTACATTAGAGGTTTTGGATGAGAACTCTCTCACATTAATCATGCCATGTTGTATGATGAGTGTGGGGATTGAGTTCTAAAATGTAGGCTCTTACACACTTTTGTATCCCATTATCCACTATTTGGGAATTGATCTCTCGAGTATAGACCAAAAGATTAAGTAATTGGATTAAAATATGTGCATTTAGACTAAGGTAATTATAAATATTAAAGTAATGTTACAAATTAGTCAATGTAAGTTAATTAAATATGGAGTGTAATATGATACAAATTGGATGAACATAATTAATATATTATACTAAAAAAGCATGTATGAGTAAGTGAGAATTATGTATTCTATTATTTAATACTATGTGTGTTCCATGACCATATGCCCTTGACATGCACAATATGCTCGAATGTTGCAATGCATGTTTTTACAATATATGTTTCATTGAATTAACCACTAAGTGTATGCCAACCATATTGATTTTTTGATAAGTAGGTTATAGATAGCTCATGTCGCTCAGCCTTATAGTAGCAGTGTAGTAGCTCAGCCTTCTAGTTTGAGGGTATACTACTTGTATATTATGTTATGATGTAACATGTATAGTGGCACTCATTGTGACACCCCTTACTAGACTCTTGAGGAAACTCGACAGGCAATGTACTTCCTACTAAGCCACCAATCCTAAAATTGCTCTAACTCTACACTCCTTAACACTTATAGACTATTTTATAACTTTGTCAAATATTGCTTAATTTCTCAATTTATCCCTTAATCATTCTTATATGATATATAGCAAACCCAAAAAACCATTTGAAAGACACCTAACATGCTTACAGAAAATTGGGCAGCACAATGGCTACCTAGATGGCATTTTGAAATTTTTTTCACTTGTAAAAGCACTTCTAATATCATCTATCTCCTTCTGAACCCTTCCAATCCCCTTAGTAACCTCATGACACATCACAATCTCACAGGGCCTTAAGCCCATAATTATAAAAAACAATAGAAATAAGCCATTCAGATAGACAACCTATTTATATACATTAGACTTACTCTTTTAATATATACAAACATTAGCATCTTCTAATCATGCAAAACCCATAACCTACAGTGCTTACATGAGTACTTACTAATAAAATAAGAAGGACATCTATGTAACCTTCATAGTCAATGCTGCTACACTACACGATTTTTGAGGCTAGATTATTTACCTTTGTAACCCGTGCACCAAAATACTAGTACATTGAGTATAAAACTCAGTGGTGAATCTAATGCATTAAAAACATGTCACATATAGACACTTAAATATAATAATGGCCTATAAGTATATAAATGTAATGCAGAAATTAAATTCATGCAAGTGACATTAATTCCAATTAATCAGTCTCCTAGTAGATTTAATTATAATTATGCCACTATAGAATCTCTAATTAGTTTAATCATTATATACTAGTAGCTCTATCGGTTCACTGTAGTAATGAGGTTGCTCAATTGCTAGAGACAACATCACTTCTTATGTTTACCTAATAGTAGTAGCATCTATAAAATAGTGCATAAGTAGCTACGATGCGTTGCTATAGTAACAAAGTTATTCATTCTCTTTTTCTGCTCATACAACCTAGACCTAAAAACCAAGCATAGTTTACCTCTTTGCACTATCATTGGCTGTAGTAGACATAGCTTTTGTAAGATTACACTAAATGACTGGTGCCTGACGATCCCTATAATGGAGATGCTACACTTGAAATGCATTCCTCTATTATCCTTAGGTTGCCTTTGCTAGCTTTCTCATCATTGCCCCTCTAAGAAGCCAATTCCCCTGCTGCTTCACAATTCTATTGCTACAACCTCAATTTTCCTTCATTGAAATTCTTGATTTTCTTCACTTCTTCCTTTCTCTTTTTTTTCTTTCCTTTCCTTTCCTTAGAAATAAATTAGTGCCTTTTCTCTCTCTCTCTTTCTTTCAATTATTTGGTTTATGAAGCCACTAAATTCTTAAGTGCAAGTAAGTAACATAGTAAGTTTGTTTATGTGGAAAAGAAAAGATAATTTTTTAACCCTTTTTAATTTACTTGGTCTTTATAAATACCCCAAATTCATCATAAATTTAAAAATTACTTAGCCCTTATTAATCCCATTACTCCTTCCCCCACCATTAACTAACCACATTCATCTACTTATCATGCAGAAAAATGTCACAGATGTCAAACTATCAGCATGTGGGCATAGTTCATTAATTACATATTTATCATGTAATTTGCCTTGTTTTTTTTACAAGTTTAGTTGTCACGTAAATACACATTTCACCCTTGGTATTTCATCATGTTACATTGTTCTCAGTTTTATCAAGGTATCTCATGTTACTCAATTGGACATAACTTCATAACAAGGTTTACATCCACATGTCTCATATCACATAATAAACAAAATCTCATTATTTGTCCACATAACACATATGCCACATTACTTGATATATATTAACATTGTCACTTTGATTAATGGATTTATCATGCCATAATCCTACATACTTCATTAAATGATTATAGTTCATTTCATACATTGATTCCATATAATACTCCAAATTCATAATGTATAGGCCATAAACCTTTATTTAACATCATCATTAAGTGCACACGAATTAAGCCACATTTAATTACTCATGCCTTACCAGACTTAAAGTCCAAAGGCATAACAAAACTTTCACATTCACTAGAGTTTTAAAGGAGAAAACATCACTAATGGGCTATTTAAAACATGTTACAACCATGTTCCCTAAGGAATCAAAGACATAAACTACCTTAAAAGGCCTATACTTAATTCTAAAATCTTGATGGGCAAATGGCAGTAAGGACTAACTTCCACTAGATGGTCATCATGAAAATTGATGAATTTAAGTAGCAACACCTACACAAATTTACTCTAATTTGCATCAAATCACTTAATAAGAAAATTTAACTCACACCAAATAAATTTTAACAGTTTTTTAGAAAATTTACATAAAAAATTACATAACAATTTCACCTAATTTCTCAAATATAGTAAAATTATGGCAAAAAAATAACTACTAAAGTATGTGTAGACACCTTAATTTTAGGTCTAGGAATTTCTTAGGTATTTGAACTTTGACCTAACTCGAAAAGCTCATAGTGCGACTCAAAATGTGAAAAAATAGGAATATATGGTAGAAGTAGGGGGCTTAGGCTAATAGGCCCAAACCCAAAGCTCAACACTGATTACGATTAGGGTATAGGGGTGAAGCCCCCATGGTATGGACCTATTTACCTTTTTTAGCCTATGATGATAACTAGAGATAGGCTTAAGCAACAAGGCAAGTAACCTAAAACCCAAGTCTGCACGGACCAACATAGTATAAGTCTGCATGGACTTAATGCTATGATGTCTGCACAGACAAGCCAAAGCTTATGTCCTCATAGACCTTTCTAACATGGCCTAAAGTCCATGGACCAGTGGGAAAACCATAGGTAAGTCTATATGGACTAAGCCATACAAGTTTGCATGGACCTACTGATGAGAAAATCTTTCAGAAGTGTGAAATTCTTATTCAGGCACTAAATCCTAATCTAAAAGGAATTTTATCTCTTTTAGATGGAATACCTAAGCCTTAAGCCTATAAATGCCCACTTCGGGGTATAAAAAGTGGGAGAGAACAACTAGGAATACATAAGACACAATTGAAGACAATTGACATAGGATTTGCTCTACTAGTCTATAGCATTACTAAAATAATTATTCTTCCAAAACCAATCATTGTCTTGTTGTTTGGTGCACACTTCAAGGTAAGATCTGAGGCTCCTTTCATCATATTCATTCATTTATTTATGTTATGTTGTAACTAATGATGTCCTATGATTAATTGTCATGTGAGGTGGTTCTATGTAATCCTCATGATAATTATAGGAGTAGGTTAACCTCTCAAAATAGTTTAATAACATTTTAATCATTGATGGAAAATTGTAATCGCACTAACATTTTGTAACTGACTACTAAGTCCGCACTGAACTATTTAGAATGATAGAAGGTCCGTACGGACCTATTAATTGAATATGTATGTGGTAAAAGGTCCACACAAACCAATAAATTGAATATGTATGTAATATAAGGTTCATACGGACCATAGTATGATAACAATATCATGTTTGCCTTGTCTATTATGTTTCAATGTATTTTGTTCACCATGTTAGCATGCCCTTATATCTGTATAATATTGCATGATCATTCTATTTAACATTGTCATTAGGTCCTCATGGATAACTATTTGGTGTTATTAATCTCTTCTTTTGAGTTGTATGCAAGTGACTCTTCTCGCTGGAGTGGAGGTTCTGATGAACTTAATATCATTTATGTAGTAGTCTGCAAGGACTAATGTAAGAGCCTCATAGAGTCTGCACGGACTAGTCGACATGTAAATAGGACCATTCTAATGCTTTGGATTATTTCTTTTAGTTTTGTACTATTTACAGTTCATTACTTATTTTGGGGTTGTAATAGCTAGTAAATAACTTGTTTTACATGTTAAAACTTGACTTTCATATCAAATGATTTTATACTCAATTAATTAGGTGTTTCCTTAACAAAATGGTTTTAATCTTTCTTTAATCAAAAGTCACATGAAAAATGTATTTTTGAAGGCCAATCTCCTAGAGATGGGAGTTAGGCAATTACCACTAAGTCCTATGGAATTACGGGTAATTATCATGTCAAATAACAATTAATCAATGACCCGATTTATGGATGTACAATATACTTATCATATTTCTTTTAAATACTACAATTTACTTCTTATACATGAAAAGGTTACATAAATACTTTAAATATAATGTATGCTTACTTAAAAGGGATTGATAAACATTACAATATACAAGAAGGCATATTATTGGGGCATAAATAAGATCTGAATTCTGAACCTTTTGGGTATAGAAATCAAAGGTCCTATTGTAGAGGCCAGGTGGCAACTCCACTAACCACTCTCATCCTCGATAAAAATATCATAATTCTTTATAGTGGCGACTCCACTAGGGATTGAGAATCTCAATTTAAAAGTGCCCAAATAATATGCCATCTAATAATTCTAATTTTTATCAATCCCATGCATTATATCCTGTATAAATTATGTCCCTTTTACCCTAGATTGTGTTGTAAACCATGACTCTATTTTTCATTCAAGAATGGAGATAGCATATCTATCACTGACAAGCCTCATACCTTCAAGTATATGAAAAGGTGAACTAATCGATCACTATTATCCTTGATTAGAAAGACCTGTTAGAAGGGACCTATGCTTGTAGGAGCTGATAAGCCTTTTTTACCAAACCATGAGCCCATATAGTTAAGCTTAGCAACATCCACTAGTTTGTATCACCCTAAGAGAATGTGATTACATTATGATTGCTATGTGGGCCCATTACATTTAACCTTGTTAGAAGTGGGGGTAAGCCCATTGTGCCTTTTATTTGGAATAAGCCCAACCTAATTTCACCTCAAATAAGGCTTAAATGTCATAGGCCACTATCTTTACATGTGTTTTGAATATGAGAGGTCATTAGGCCTAATTAAACCTATGCATCCCATGATGATGCTTAGGTAAACTTACCTAAGAAGAATGACTAAGACCATGAGTGTAGGAGTAATAAGGTTGGAAGGCTTATTGCTTGTGTTTTTTTCTTGTACATCTAACATGTATCTTTTTTTTATATACACATGCATAATATTTCTGTGTACCTACTACATAACATAAACTTTTTACGCTTGTTGTTTTCTATCTACGATACATATATCATGTTTTATTGCATATATATAACATTATAAATGACATAAACTTTGTGTCTTTCTTGTATACCATATGTATCTCATAAATTCCAACATTTCCATTCTAATGCTCATGTATTATAAACACACTGTATATAAACATAAGTACACTTCACACTAGCACATACTACACATCAAATACTGCTATTTTGTAATTTTTTACTCATATATCATACTATGTATCCACATATTTATGCCATTCATGCATAAGGCGCACATCACATATCGTGCATCATCTTAGACAAATCATATAACATCACTAACCTTTCATTTTGCAACCACTATTGATCCATCTAGAGTCTACCAAAGAGAATGATCATGCTTAGAGATGAACTAGTAATAAAGACCATCCTAAATGAGGTTCTTCAAGATATGGAGGAAAGGATGATGGCTATCACAACAACCGCACTATCTAATATCTATGCCCAACAAGATAAAGGTTAAACTTCTGCTACTGACAATATCAAGAAAGAAATGGCTGATGACCAACTTTATGAGGAAGAAATACCCCTTATTAAGCCTAGCAATAATAAGGTTCCACCACCTAAATATGATAAGGAAGATCTAATCAAAGAACTAAATGAGAATCTAAAGGCCGTAAGTCACTTAGTAACCGGGGGCAAAGATATTAACCTAAAAGACATCAGTTTAAAGCCTAAACATGCCATGCTGTATAAGTTCAAAATGCCAAATTTAAGTAAGTTTAATGGTACTT
>CANXYI011201311.1:0-15055 GCA_948208565.1 Hura crepitans
TTTACTTGCATGGGCTACTAACCAATTATATTTAGTTTCACCTTATTATTATGGTTTAATATTAATTTTTAATTAAAATGGTTTGGCCAACTATTAACTAAACTGGGAAAAATAATGTTATTGGTTTACCATGTTATTAAACATAAATTGTTACATTACGACATGCAAAAATGACAATTACAATGCCTTCTATTATAAACTCATAACTAGACATCGTCATATCATGCAAATGCTTCTACCATAATAGCATAAGAAATTTTAGCCACAAACCCGAATATACTTAAAATCTACACCATTATGAAATTTTATAATGCTAATAGCAAGACATTGACATAATAATCCAACATTATACACATATCCAATGTATTTAGCATAAAGAACATAAAGATCCATTCACAAATTATAATTGATCATTCAATGCATTTCTATATCACAACATCTCATCATGCCATAATATACTCATAATTTCCATAAACACATTATAGCCATTACCATAAACCATTCAGCTAAGCCATTATAAATTGCCCAACCATACACATTTTCTCATTTTGTGTATTTCCTTTTATTGCACTTTCAATTCATATATATATATATATATATATATATATATATATGGTCACATACACCATTTCATCCATTTACAATATATATACAAACACACATATGTGCACATTGGCCATTCAGCCATATTACCATCCATACACCAATATTTAAGATTCCTTCTCATTATACATAGCATTAAAATTCTCATACCACTCAATATACATGTATTTATGTATCATCCATAACATGCCTTTTTATCAAGCATATACATACACATGCATACATATGGCCATTCGACCATAAAGCCTCTATGCATAAATTACTATAATTCTAACATGTTACACACATATTATCTCATGTTCATTAACTCATATGCATTAAGACATTAGCACGCATCATCTATAGCATACATAATTAGGCATACATACACATACATAAATTATGGACATTTCACCATAATACTATGTACACCATCCATACATATTTCAACCAAATTAATATCATCAATACACATCAACAATGTAATTTGACATAATTAAAAGTCATTAATTCATATAATTAGGCATTTCCACAAAAACACACATAATTACATATTATGGATTATTTAGGGCATAATCAATTTTTCATAAGTTATTTCAATTACACTTAATTTTGGCGTTACAATGCATTCTCGAGAACCATTTATACCCTCTTCTTGCCCTTGCTCCTCATTTTGTTAGTTTCCTCAACTGTCAAAAATAAACTCAATGCATAAAAATTTGTATAAAATCAACCGAACACTAAAACAACAAATTGACAACACAAACACGCTCTTGGGCACTTAGGAAACATGGGAAAAATATCAAACTTTAAAAAATCTTACCCAAAAAAACTCGAGTTACTATTCACTAGTGTAAGAAAAAGAGTAAATCTCTTAATTTTTTTGCATAAATCGAGGCAACAACATAACATAAAGGTTATAAAGTTGCATATACAGGTCTTGAACACAAGAAATTAGGCCAATTTTAGGAAGGAAGAAAGCAAAAATAGCTTCATTCCTTTATGTAGGCATCGACTTCATCAAAAATAGGGAAGAGGATGACACTATTCATCCTTTTACCCCTTTATACTATTTTTTTTTCAAATTTCCAACATCTAAAAAGCCCATAATATTCAATAATTCAAACCTTAATAGCTTCTAAAAATCCATGTTAAAAAATCACAAAAAATAAATTAGAAACATAATTTTTAAGGTTTCTCGATTTTAGTAAAAATACTTCCCGATCTCCTAAAATTCCAATTCCAATGCCAATGGACTATTTGGAATATTTGAGTATCAGGTCGTATTAATCTCAAAATTTTTTGAGCAATGTTTGAATACTTTACAGTTCAGCTAAAACTAATTTACTATTCATGTGATAATGTCGTAAAACTTAAATGTTGTTTTTATCCACCTAAATGACTCTGTTTTGACTTCAAATTTCACCCAAAATTATGTTATGATTAATACTTCCATTCAGTAACATAAGTGTGGCCTGGCCTCAGGAAATACTATTCACATATCAGGAAGTACTATTCATTACATTAGGATTTTTTGGGTGTTACAATGAATATAATTTCCACTACACTACTAGGCACTTTATCACAAAGTTTAAGATCATATCACTCAAATAAATAAACATAAGCACTCTTGTAATAAAGAATGCCTTTATTATAAATAAATGTTTATTATGTAAACAAAATATCCATATTTCATATAAGCTTTAGGGCATGCAACTAATAATACACATATCATTACATGCTCACTAATCATTTAGCATAATCATATCTCTAATCCATGCATTAATTGCATGCCAATGCACATATTAATTACACCTACTTAATTTTGCACATAACTAACTATAATTAAACTTGAATACAGATACCACTTAGCCCTAAATGGACTTAGAGTACTTTATTCCACTCTCATTTCCTTCTCTTTCCCTTTGTTCTTCTCTATCATTGCTTCCACTACACAAACATACAACTATTTCTAAACCAAAAATACATATAAATTTAAACACTTGACAAATGCTCAAATTAACTTAATAAAACATCAATTGGCACCTCTAAAGACCCATAAAAATTATCAAAACCTAAAAGAAACCACTTACACAAGAATTAGTCACTATTCACGAAGAAACTTCAAATTTGAAAATCTCCTAAATAAGACCTCAATCTTAATGTTTATGACTTAAAGAGGCTAATATATGTCACAAATTGGTGTTTAGATGTAAGGAATGAAGGAATTAAAGGAAAAGCTTGAAAAGCCATGAAAATGGGCTCTAAGGTTGATGGCAAAGAGAAAGGAAGAGGGAAAGTAGTTTTTGTCTCTCTCTTATGACTATATTTTGTCTTTTATAGGGCCAAAATCAAAGGCTAAGATCAATTTCTAGAATAATCTAAGGGCCTAAATTTTATATGCCCACATAATAGTCTTTTAAGGCCTTATTTGATTCTTCAATTTAATCCTCCCAATCCATACACCAATTAACATCTCTCATTATCCCAAATAATCATACATAAAGTTAAATGATGGTCTCAAACAAATCGCATATGAAAAACTAAAAATTTTGATATAAAATAACCATTTTTTTCCTTGTTTGATTTTTAATAAATTCTCATAATATTTAAAAATTTCAATTCAATTCCCATTAGACTATTTGGAATATTTGAGTACCAAATCATGAATTCATAAGTCATTTGGGGCAAAAACACTATAATTATTAGTTCAGCTCTGACTAGGTTGCTATTCATGTATCATTGTAGTAAAAACTTTCTACTTTTTCAACCATATTAATGAATTCATTTTCATTTCAAAATTTTCCCATAATTATATTATAAATAATACTACTATCTAGTCATATTAATAAGAACTAGATCTTAAGAAACGCTATTCATTCTAAAAAGTATAATTCATAACTTGAGAATTCTCAGGTGTCACACTTTTTTTCCTTATCAAGGATTAACTACTTCCCAAAATAAGATAGCTTAAAAAATTGTCTCATATTCAATAACTATCATGTTACTCAACCTCAACATCTTGAACTCTCTACTTTTAGCTTATTGCACGCTTAGTAGCCTCTTCATAAATAAAGTTTAAAACTCGGGCCATATAAATGTGTCTATTAGGCCAATTTACCTTTTTAGTATGGTACTAACTATCTCTTACTCCTTGTAACTGATTGGCAATGTCACTATTCTATGTTTAGCATATCCCAAAATATCATAGCAATGATCCATGGCATAAAAGTAGTCCATTAGTTCAACTAAAACATCCTTACCAAAAAAATGTAGGAGGCTATAGCTTACAAAAGTCACTAATATCTTTAATTACACCCTATTTTAAGGTAAAATGGCATTTGGAAACTCTTTTACTTATTGATTATGTTCTTTAATATAGCCACATATTGCTTCAACTGCTTGAAACACCCCTTATAAGCTAGCAGCCAAATTTGCTTTACAGATATGAGTAGAATCAAATGGTTTAGGAGTAGGCTGTGATGATTCTCTTATAGCTAGAATAGTCTCCTCAATAGTAGCCCCACACCTTTTAGTAACTATAAACTTAGCCTTTTCTTTTTCCTTCTCTTTAGGGTCCATAACTCCCTTGCAAAAGGCTTTATAGAGAAATGTAACCCCAAGCCTTTACAGCTTGCTTTTTATCTTTCAATTCATCAATTTTTTTTCAGAGATATGTCTTTGCAACAATATTTTCTTTTAACAATCTCAATCCTTAAAAATTTTTAAAACTTTTTTTAGACTGTTATATCTATCTCTCACATAAAATCATACCTTCCTTTTGAAAGATATCAATTGCCTACTAAAAGTGACTAATTTGTTCATCTTTATTGTCACTAAAGATTAACACATCATCAATATATACCATGCAAAATTTTCACAAGGCTTAAAAGAATTAAAATATGGCTAAGGCATTTTTCAATCTGAATGGCATTACTAACCATTCATAAATTTCTTAAGGAGTTTTGAACACCATTAATGGCATTGAGCTTCCTTTTTTACCTACCAATAACCATTTTTCAAATCAAATTTAGAAAAAATAAAAGGTTTTTTAAGGCTTACCTTATTTATGATATCTCTTACAATAGTCATTTTATAGCCATCATCTTTCATTGCCTAATTTACCTGATGATAATAATAATTGTTCATGCTTTTCCTTACACTTGCTCTACATGGTTAATTATTATAAAGGCTGGACTAGAGTTTAGACTAACAATATATCTAGTCAAGCCTTTTTTAAGCAATTCGAGAATTTATTTATCAAATTCCTCAATTATCTCATATGTATATGTTATGTTTTTAGCTCTTATGATTTTACTAAGATTCTTTTAGTTCTAGTTTGGGTAATATACCATATAGAGCCCATAATTTTAACAAATCATCACTAAAATTATCAAAAAATTTAATTAAGAACTTATTCCACTTCATTTCTAATAGTCGAGTACTTCTTATAATTTGCCTCTCCAATAGACTTTGTGTTCTAAAACATGATTCTCTATCTTAAATGTCATCTAAATCATAGGATTCAAATAAACATCTTACCCATGTTTCACCATGCTAAGCGCATACTCTAAAAGCTAGTTCACAAGGCATAAAACCATACAAGTTAGATATTTTAAGAAGATAAAATCCAAATTTCAGTTTAAATTTAGGACTTGAATTGGGACTTGTGTTCCTATAAGAGACACTTGAATTTATCTTGTATAAAAGAACAATTTTCTCTTTGCACTTTTAAAAACACATTTCCCAAAATAATATCAGCATCAAGTTATGGAAATGCCAAAAGTTTTTCAATGATAAACCTTTTTCCACCAATGATAATAGGTACATATTTTGCCTCATGCATTGTAACATTTACCTCACCCCCTGCCATTCATAACATTATAAGTTAGGCTAATGGATGCCACTATTTATCAGGCAATGTATTTGGTTTTGCACTACTAACTATACACCCTAAATCAATTAGTACCTTTAAAGAATAGTCATAATAATCATAAAATTTAAATATAAGCTCAATACATGTAATGCCCTAAATTTTTAATTAAATAAAATAAAAATAAATGGAAATAATAAATTGAAAAGAAAGTAAAGGAAATATGGAAAAAATTGTCAAATAGGATTTAATTAAAAATTTCTACTCCGATTATGGGTTAAAATAAAGAAAAAATAAAATAAGAAGGATTAAAAGGGATAAAAACTTATAGACATCATGGGCCATTGGATAGATGTTAAGGAATTAATCTTAGCCATCCATCCAATGCCATATATAAAGAAGAATGTGTTAGTTTTCTCAAGGTAAATGCAATGGAATTTAAAAATTTTGGAAAACCAACAATTATATGACACAACTGAAGTTAAGAATGAAACATAAACAAACACTAAAATATTTTTATTATTTACAGTTACTCATAAAGGGTTCCTTTTCTTTTTTCACCTCACCGGGTTATCACAAACCATAGTGATCCTCTCAAAAGCACCTCTAAGGTATCCATACAATAATTTATTGATGAGAGAAAACTCAAAATCCTAAGGGCTACTAAAGATTTTGAGTTTAGAGAAGAAAAGAAAGAAAAATTAGCCTCCCTACTTAGAACTAAACTATATGCAGAAGGGGGAATTTTTGTATCCCTTTTATGGCTTATCAAAATAGGCATATCTATAACTAAAATAATGCCCTAGTTCAAATTTTTATCACATAAAAATTTGATCCAAAAAGCCCTTAAAGAAGCCTATGAATTTGGCCTCCTAAAGTTCCTTATGTAGAGCCTATCCTAAGGGCTTTTACGAGGACTCTTTAGATCCCAATTATGATCAAATTTACACATGATTTATGGGTCAATTAACATATAAAGGGCTAGAAAAAATTTGACCAAATAACATCCTCGTACTCAACCTCCAAGGCCCAACACATTTAACCCAAAGTCTAGGCCATATGTAACCAATTAGCCTTTAAGCCCAATTTTCTTTTCTTTTCTTTTTTATTTCTCCAATATTTAATGTCATTTCATGCCAATAAATATTTTATCCAATTATCCTTATCTCCAAATCATTTACATGTGTAACCACATGATTTTCAAAGTATGTTGGCAATACACAGTGACTTAGAGTCGTAGTCCAACTTAGACTCTAATGGTTTAATCTTATTAATATTAATTTCTAATTAGCAATTCACTTATGTACAAGTCAAGAGAGGCATCTAGCCATGTTTCATGACCACCCAAGTGTTGAAAAGTAAAGTGGTTTGATTTAATCCTTCTATATTCAATCACTATGCAATAAACTTCTTTCACCATCCTTTATCTTATCTATGGACTTGTGTCAACTCAATGCTTAACTAGGTATATTAATTAAGCTATGAATATGTTAGTTCTAATAGTTTTTATCTTTATTCCAAAAATTCCCTTATGAACCTTATTCACAATGAGCATTTTACTTTGGTCAAAGTTTCTTGAATAAAGACAACTCACTGGAATTATGAGATAAACTCCCCACCTTAATCTGGGGTGGTGAATCTTTTGTTGATCACTACCTTATTTTCAAGTAGTTCATGACATACCTAAGCACCTTGCTATGTATACTTCTTGTTCGAAGTAAAAGCACTAAAGCCAAAGTATATCCCTCTATACTTAAGATAGTTAGCATTATCAAGCCTAAGGATATTTGCACCATTGATATGATAAGATTCTTTCAACGAAATAGATTAAGTATCCATGTGAAGATCTCAAATTAGGTTTCTAATTAACTTGCTTCCCAAGCAAGCAACCACATGATAACTCAAAGCATCACTATGCTTATAAATTATGAGAACTATTGCTTGACCTAGTTAAAAAGTAGTACATATGTTGGTATATCCATATTAACAGTGTCCCATCTTATTAATACTATGACTAGGGACAATTTTGGTACTATCACATTTGCATGTAAAAAAAAATCACACATCATGAACAATTTATGATTTCCTTTGCACTATAATTGTATACCAGTGACTTCATAGCATCGTTTAAGATGTTGCAAATAATTATAAGTAATATATAAAGTACCATGAAATACAAAATGCCTTTTTATTGATAAATGAAGTTTAAATGTACATGAAAATTATCCCTATTACATGAGCTCTAAGGCATAAAACTAAAAATCTCCCATTTGCACTAAAGCCAATCAACTATGTATTTAATACCCATGGCATTTATATGTTGATAGAACTTTCCTAAAGAGCTTTTATGAAAGGATTAGTTATGTTTTGATATATGTGGACTTTTAATTTTCACATCTTGTCTACTAATAATCTTCTTGATTAGATGGTAGCAAAGAACATGTTTGGATTGTTGATGAGATTATGGTTCTTAAGCCTGTGCAATGGCCCTATTGTTAGCACAATACAAAGGTATTGGATCAACAATGCTTAGAACCACTCCAAATTTAGTAATGAACTTTTTAATTTAAACTGCTTCACATCAAAAGCTACAATGTACTTAACTTCAATTGTAGAATCCATAGTTGTATTTTGTTTGGAACTTTTCCAAACAATTGCTCCACAAATAATGAATACATATCCAAGTTGAGATTTACAATCATCCTTGTTAGATTGAAAGCTGGCATCTATATACCTACTTATCTATAAATATCCTTCTCTATATATCGAGAATAAAATCCTTACTTTTTCTCAAGTACTTAATATATTTTTAATAGCCACCTAATGTTCCTCTCTATAATTTAATTGGAATCTGATTGTGACACTCAAAGCAAATGATACATCAAGTCTTGCATAAAGCATAGCATACTTGACGAATCTTATAGCATATTCATATGGGATCCAACTAATACATTCTCTCTCCTCCTGTGTCTTAATATACATGGATATAAAAAGGTACTTTCCATGTAGCATAGGAATAAAACCATTCTTGGAGAGATTCATGCTAAACCTTATTAGCATCTTGTCTATGTACATTGACTGTGAAAGACTAAGCAACCTTATGGATTAATCTCTATATATCCTTATCCTTAGTATATAGGTTGCTTCTCTGATATTTTTCATGGAGAATTATTTACTCAACCAAATCTTTACAAAATGGAGAGCTGAGACATCATTTCCCATTAGTAGTATATCATCTACATACAACCTAAGGAAAACAATTGCACTCCCATTGACCTTTTTGTAGGCATATGATTTATCCATGTTTTATGAGAAACTAAACTTTTTAATTTTATCATCAAAATGGATGTTTCAGCTCTTAGATACTTGCTTTAATATATAAATAGACTTCTAAAGCTTGCAGAACTGATTGCCATTTTTAGTTGCAAAACTTTTAGGCTATGTCGTATACAGCTCCTCTAATAATTTTTCATTAAGGAAAGTTCTCTTAACATCCATCTACCAAATCTCATGATCATAATTAGTAGTAATAGCAAGCAAAATCCTAAAGGATTTAAGCATTGCAACTAGAGAAAAGGTTTCATCAAAGTCAATTCCTTGCCTTTGATGATAACTTTTGCTATCGAGCATGCTTTATAGGTAATCATATTACTTTCCATGCTGAACTTCTTCTTAAAAACCTATTTGGACCCAATGGTTTTCATCCCTTCTTGTGGATTAACTAATGTTTAAACATTATTTTCGTATATGGAATCCGTTTCAGATTTCATGGCTTTAAACCATAATTTTGATTATGAACTCTTCAGAACCTCCTCATAGCTTATAGGCTCATGGTCCTCTAGTACGATTACTTCTATCCTGATCCATGAGAAATCCATATCTCTCTAAAATAGTCTAAACCCTAGTAAAATGTTTAGGAATTTGTGTTTCCATATGTTTTTTTATTATCTCATCTATAATGTACTTGTATACAATAATTTTAAGGTCTTTTAAAATCACGCATTATTCCCAGTATTTTATTATAAACCAATAGCCCTTAATAACTAATCCAAGAGTAAGTATCCATCTTCGTTAAGGTTAAAGGCTTGGGTATGCCCAATAAGCCTAACCCATAACTCAAATGATAGTCATTATATGCCAATTGCATTATATGTAACTATTAATCATTTGGTCACCAACTTTCGATTCATGTTTATCATATACACATTTCCCCAATCTTACCTTAAAACCATTAGCCTTGAGTTTTCTTAACAAACTAATGGCAAAGTTAAGATAAACCTATTAATATGAATTAAACATATCTAATGTAACATAAGCTTGAGTGTTTAACAACCCACGATTAAAAAAAACCCTAGTTTCACCCATATTAATAGAAGTCCTTCAAGTCTTAATATTTATGAGGGATTTCTTATTTTTAAATCTCATCATTCATCGTTAGGGCATACATGAACATGCATATTTAATCATATTAAATGATGCATTCATATTTAATCACATTAAATATATGACTTAGTTATGGAATTTTTTAATATATTGATTCTTTGAGCCAAAAAAATCAATTTGGGCCAAACCTTTGGTACTGTGCATAAATTACAAACTAAATAAAAGAAATAATTAAAAATATTTTATACCAATTTCTTCATTGGTCCTCTTTATTTTGGCCTTCTTCTTTTTTGCTCATTGTATTTCTTCTTTCCTATTATATTCTTATGTAATCTAATTGCATAATCTCTTCTAAAGAAAACCTCAGGTTACATGTGATGGGAATTAGATGAGAAGAGAAATGCAACAGAAATAGAGAAAAAGTAGGACACGCAGGGCTAATTTACCAAAATAAAAATAATCCATGCAAATGATCAATCACATTAGTCATAGTCTATAACTAGTCAACATGCTAAACATCTACCCTTAACATGCATTCTAATGCCCAAAGCTTGAAAATATTGATTATAGTATTTAAATAGATTTATAACACTTATACAATTATTTCGATTCATTATTTTCATCAATTAATTTTGCATTAAACATGTAATATAATCATTAATCACTTTAGTTAATTAAATTACATCTACTCTATTTAAACTAAAGTTCTAATCCTATTAGAATTCTAATCAAATTAAAATATTAAAAGTTAATTCAGTTTAGAATTCTTATTCCAACAAAATTAGAATACTAACTAATTTTGGATTCTTATCCTTACCCTTAACTTTATCCTTATCAAGATGAATAATCATTTATCTAATTTGATTAGGATAATGTTGGAATTTTTATTTATTTAAAACTCAATCCACTTAGAATTTTAGTTCCATTGGAATTATCACAGTTTTAGTCCGCTAAGAATCCAATTCCTTACAAGCAGAAACTTTTTAGGATTAAGACTCTTATTCATATCTAATTAGATAACTATTATCCAAATAGATTGGGATAAAATCCAATATTTTAGATTCAATTTAAATTTTTAATCCAATTAGAATTTCAAATTTAAATAAAAGATTAAAATCCAATCTTACTAGGAATCCAATTCCAAGTAAGATTTGTATATGTTAGTTATAAAAATCATCATATACAATTTTGAATGGATTTTTCCAAATTTAAATTTAATCACATTAATTTAAGATGATAATTATTTCATAATTCTAGAAAACAAAATTCCTCTCTAATTAGAATTAAATTAATTAAAATTTTCTAAGTGGTAATTCACTAAGAATTGAATTTTAAGTGAACCTTAAAATCAATTGTGACTCAAACTTTAAAACCAATCCAATTGGCATTGGATCAATTCTAGTAGCCATTAGCACCTTTTTTTTTTACCTATAATGATGATGCCTATCAAAACCAAATTTGCCCTTTGAGTCAAACAACCCATGGCAAATTCATTTAACAATTATCATGATTGTAATAAACAAAATAATACACAATCTTAACACTTAAGCAAATTTATGAATCCAATTCATGTGCAAATGATTTTCACCACTTAAAAAATTTTAATTAAGATCACAAATATCATATATTTATGAAAAATAAATTTTTGAAATCATTGAAAATTAAATAAAACTTAGTACATGACATTTGTGCAAAATCAATTTTCAAGCCACAAAAATCCTGATTAGATTGTTACATTTATTTCCAAATTTAATCAATTTAATTCACAAGATCATAGTGCCTAGAATCAAAATCAACATTTTAACTCATCATATATTTGATTGAATTACAAAAAAAATTGCAATAAAATCAAATATGGATAGCCAAAAATACCAATTAGATAAAAAAAAACTAGTTTTATGCGCAGAGAACCATTTTATGTGCATAGAAGAATTGATTTTCATGCATAACTCAATTCAAGCCCTTTAATTAATCAAAACAAGATTTTTACATACATCAAATCATCACTAAATCACATTAACATGATCTAAAAATTAAATAAAAATCATAAAATCAGTATACATAAATTTTGACCATTATTATATATATTAACTATAATTGTATTTTCAACCATTTTAACTTTTATGGTGCCAACTTACCTGTAATACTATTGTTGGTTTTCTTAACATAAATGTAGTAAAACTTTAAAATTTTTGGAAAAATTGTTATTGATATGACACCATAGAAATTAAGAACGAATCACAAGTAACATAATAAAATAATTTTAGTGTTTACCATTATCTGTGAAGGGTTCCTTTTTTTTTCTTTCACCTCTCTAGGTTGTCTTAAGCCATAATGATCCTTTTACAAGCACGTCTAAGTTATTCACACAATAATTTGTTGATTAGAGAAAACTTAAAATCTAGTAAAGATTTTGAGTCTAGAAAAGAAAAGAAAGAAAATCAGCCTTTCTATGTTGAACTAGTCTATTTGCAAAAAGGGGATTTTCTATGCCCTTTCTTTTTTGGCTAATCAAAATAGCTATATTTATCCCTAAAATGCTACCTTAGGTCAAATTTTTATCACATACAAATCTAATCCAATAATCCCTTAAAGAAGCCTATGTATTAGGCCTCCTAAAGATTCTTTTTTAGCTTATTAAAATAGCCATATTTATACCTAAATACAACCTTAGGTCAAATTTTTATCATATAAAAATCTATTCTAATAATCCCTTAAATAAGCCCATGAATTGGGCCTCCTAAAGTTTTTTGTGCAGAGCCCATCACATAAGCTTTTTTGTATAAAACTTTGGGCCTATCTCTAGGTAGCCAATTGAGGCCCCTTTAGGTTCCAATTATGAACAACTTTAGACTTGGTTTGTGAGCCTCAAAGGCTAGTCATATTCAAATCAAATCATATCCTCATATTGAACCTTCAAGGCCTAGCATATTTAACCTTATTTTTAGGACAAATGTAACTAATTGGACTCCAATCCCAATTTCTTTTCTTTCTCCAATCCCAATTTCTTTTCTTTCTTATTTCTTTAATATTTAATGACATCCCATGCCATTAAATATTTGATCAAATAATCCTCATCTCTAAATTACTTACACGTGTGACCCTATAGGTTTTTTGTAATGCTTGAAAATCTCAATTTCATGAATAGTATTTCCTAAGGCATGAATACTGTCTTTCGAGCATTCAAGGAACCTTGTGATGGCTAAGCAAGAAAAGCTTGTCATAAAACTTTAATGGGGTAAAAAATAATGAAAATGAAATAATTAAGACTTTTAGCAGAACTAATAAATCATTTTAGGCTGATAACTAGTGAATAGTGACCTTAGTTGGCATCGTGCCAAGAAAGGCTTGGGATGTGCCTGGAAAGACCCAAAAATAGCATAACTTGCATGTTAAAAATTCTAGTTAATTTGTTAGTAAAGGAATTTTAATTTTCTTAGGTCATTTGATATTTATTTGGAATTTCTTAACTACGCGAGTGAATAGTTACCCTAGTTCCTTTTAGATTTTTTATTTGAGATTTTAGAAGACCCTTAATAGGGACTATCAAGAATTTTTGGCACTAAAAGTATGATTTTTGGAGGCCTTGAAAAATTAATTTCAATTTCTAAAGCTTAAAACAAAAGTTAGATTAAAATGGACCGTCGAATCAATATATGGTGTGATTCAGGCCATCCAAGTGTTTAAATAAAAGGGATGGCAGATGTGGGGGTATCATATGTTCCAAGCCTTTTAGCTTTCTCCCTTACCCACCTTTGGCCTATGCCATCCTTAAGTCTTCCTCCTCCCCTTTTTTTCTTTCTTTCATCCTTATTTCAAGCAAAATTCAACACCTCTCCCATTAAATCACACCTCTACAGTCTCTTGAGTTCACTCCCACTGATAGATTTCAAGGAATTTGGCTAATTGGAGAGAATTGAACACTTGATGAATAGTGCCCAAAGTGAGTAGAAATGCTTCTTTCTTAATTTTTATTTTAGGTTTAGCTAGTTCTAAGTAAGCCATGATTAACCATGTAAATAGCTTTTGATTTGGAATTATGTAGAATTTTTTTAGAATTTTTTGAACCCTAAATTGTGTATGTTTGTAGAGAAGGAGAAAAATATTGAAGAGCAGAAGCCAAGCAAGCTTTGAGGATATGGATTAGGGTGTTTTGGCACCCTAGGTATGTAAATTTAATGTAAAATGTGTTGTTGACCAGGCGAATGTTCACGTGTGTGCATGTAAGTGTGTATGGAAGTGACATATTGTGTGCATGTGTGTGTAATTAATTGTAATGCTTGTGTGAATATGCTTTGGTGAACACATAATGCTTAAATGTGTGGAAAATTGCATGTAAAAAGAGTGTGAAAGTGTGTACATGTATATGGCATAATAGTGCATGAATGAATAATGTATGTGTGTATGTGTAATTGACGTGGTATGTTAATGTACTTAGGCTAAAAAGTAAGTATAAAGTGTGTGTGTGAAATGAGAGTGGTAAGAAATAAAGTGTGGATGTTTAACCATGGAATGGCCATAAGGTGTCTCATGGTCATAAGGTAGATATACATGGATGTGAGATAAAGGTTAATGGCAATATACATAAGTTATGGTTATAGCTATGTAATTGAGGGAATTAATTAATGTAATGTGATTGAATGAAATGTTAAGTGGTAAGGATAATGAAACTTGATATCAATGTAAGTGTGATTAACAAAACTTAACTTGAAGTATGAGGATAAATGCTTAGAATTTTAGGGCTATGAAAATGAACTAAATGGATAATGTAATGATGGTCATAAGGTGTTATAATTATTGGCTATGGGATAATAGAAATTTGCATGTAAATAGCATGTCAATAAGTGACTGAAAGGAATACATATTAAAAGATCTATAACTGGGAATGTAAGATGCTAACTAGAGTTAGCCCATATCAGTTAGACACCTACTAGATAGGTTGATCAGTCAACTAGGAATTAGCAACTACTAGTGGTTTTAGTCTATGAGAGCCATTGCCTATGTGTATGATTTGGTTGGTGTAGCTACTAAAGTTTTGATTATAAGCCCTGCACACTTAGGTATTGATAGGTTCGAATGGACTAAACCCTATTATCCAGGGTCATTAAAGAAGTCTGCATGGACTAACTCTAGCCATCTTGGGTATTAAAAGGTCCGTAAGGACTAATCCCTGCTTACCCACATTATATTAGATTTAGGAGATCCCATAGGGCTAAT
>CANXYI011201402.1:0-10479 GCA_948208565.1 Hura crepitans
AATCTGTTTCCAAACCAAACTATTGAAAGATGCCAATTGACCAACGCATTGCAATGGCATATATCATTCCATACAGAAACCCTTTCCTACAATCATATACTGTATGAAAAAACAAGAATCAATACTCAGTACCTCAATGAAGCCCGCAGCCACAAAAAGATCCCTGACAGTATCTAAACAGAAGAAATAGGAGCGGGTCCCATCAGATCGCATGTACTCTCGAAATCCAACTCTCTTGTCTGGCTCAAATCGCAGCATCGTCATGTCATAAAGGCCTAAGTTTCATCAAACTGAACATTTGTCAGCACGCACAATAGAATTTTTGTAGAAATATGGATGAATGAACAGGAAAAATAAAGGATTGTCATTGATCAACAGATTGCACTCTTAAATCAATATGGCTGTTGCCTAATTACCATAATCCCTAAATAATAGGAGGCCACCAGGCTTCAGTACAGAAAAGCATTCCAAGATTGCTGTTGGCATCCTTTTGAGTGGCACTGCTGACAGTGTGAATATCTGGCGTAGTACGCAAAAACAGAAATGAATCCATGTAATGATGTCACTGTGTTTCCACATCTTCTAAAAAGTGGTAGAATGACTCCAGAACCATACACAGGAAGAAAACTATTTTTTATTTTATTATTTATTTGGCATTGATTATATGATCCATTTATGGACAAGACTAGTTCATGTAGAAGTAGGCAATGCACTAGAAAAATAAATAATTACTTTCAGATAAAAACTGCAAAATTTTACTTTCAAAACCAATGGCCAATATTCACATGATCTTCAGCTTCATCATGCAAAGTTCAAATCAGATAAAAGCAGTAAGCCCTAGATCAATGAAGAAATATAAGAACAATATCGTGAACTCTTCCTATTGAATATATATTTCAGAAACTCCAAGTGCTTATTTTTTCTTTTCTTAATCAATTATAACATGGACACTAAGGTTTTTGTTCTTTCAACCTGTGTTAAGAAGAATAAATTGAACACAATGGGACAATACCATTCTTTTTCATGATTCAGAAAAATATCAGACTTTTCTCCATCAAAAGTATAATCAACCTCACAAAAAGTCAGTAGTGGCCCAAACACAACATTTATGTTCATTGAAACTTTCACAGTGGCTGCTGCATCTATTCCATGTTACAGAAGTTCTTCTATATTCAATTGTGGTTACTAGAAGCCATAAAGCCCTACAAATACTCAATTTGATATTATGTGTATAGCATGGTCTAATTTATTTGATAGGCGTAGAAGGTCCACCATACTATCAAAGGGCTCAGCATATTAATAGAGATTAGCAAAAGAATAAAGCATACCAAGGTAATAAAATCAACTCCACCAATGCAACAGCTCCTTTCGATGGATAGATGTGAACAATTTACATCAACTGTACTTATCTCTTTAACATCTGAAGAAGTAAACAGAAATCCAAAAATTAATCCATCCACGATTGGCAATAACTCATATATATAATAAAGAAAATTTTCATTAAAATAACAATAAGAAGAATTTAGAAAACCTTGAGAGAAGCATTCCTGTTGTCTTCCCGAAAAACGTAATCGACAAGAATTGCAAAGCAACCAATTAGGAAACCCAGTAGAAGCAAAATCACAATGGAATGGCTTAAAACGATGTCGGATGGAAACGATGTCAGTAGCATCTACAATCTCTTTTGCTGTCTCAAGCGTCTCAGTGCTACAGTCACAAGCATAAACTACTATGCTTTTGTTCCCACTAACAAAAGATGATGATGATTGAGAAGAAGAAGAGCAGTTTATCACTTACAAAATGAAGATTTAGGTTTATCATACAAAAACTAAAAATAAAAAATAAATCACCGTAGGATTGGAATTACAGAACTGCCACTACCGCAGCCAATTTCTAAAACTTTAGAGGAATCCGCACAGGTAACTAACTCAGGAAACTCCTTCAGTAAGTATCTTCTCTCCTGCACTCAGAAAACTCCTTAATTTTTTTTTATCGAAATTGTAAGGACAGGAGAATTTAAAAAGGAAAAAAGAAAAGAAAACCTTGAAGAATTTTCCGGAAGAGTGGCGGATATGGAAACTTTGCCATGCCTCAGCATCTCCACGTTGTTCATTTTCTTGGGGAGAGGAATCGAAAGGGAGCAAATGGTATCGAAACGAGGGATTGTTTTCTATTTCTTGTTTTAATGCATCCCATTCAAAGTCCTTAGAGAAATACTCTGCTTCTGTTTGTTCCTCGTTCATTTCGTACTTTCTCTTTTCTATTCTGTTCCGCTAATGGAGGGAAGGAGGAGGCCCGACCGCCGGGGGCCGTATTACAAGGGCGAATAAATGCACTCAAGGAGGTAGAGAGTAGATACATCATACATCCATTTCAGCCTGGATCTGTTCCCCAACCATGGGCCTCCAGGCCCACTTTTATTCATATATGGGCTGGATCCAAATTTAATAATTGATGGTGTACAATAATGCTGAATATTTAGCTTGTGAATAAATTAATGGAACAAAGGATTAACACGAAAGGGATTAAATGTGGAAGCATGGTACCCGTTGCATCAAATAATATTTTCTCAATTCAATGCACGTGCACTTATATATGGTGCGTACTATATGTAAAATTATTTTATATTTATAGATTCGTGTATGACATCATATAATTTAATCACAACATTCGATTAATTAAATGTACAAAAAATTTAAACTTCAATTTTTTCCTTTCCTATATAATAAAAACATATAATTTTATAGACAAATTAAACTAATTTAAGTGGATCCACTTATAACTCACGTGTATAGACGGTGATTAATTCTTAACGTCTTTTTAAT
This sequence comes from Hura crepitans, assembly GCA_948208565.1. Taxonomy (NCBI): domain Eukaryota; kingdom Viridiplantae; phylum Streptophyta; class Magnoliopsida; order Malpighiales; family Euphorbiaceae; genus Hura; species Hura crepitans. Next base: position 2,826 of record CANXYI011201402.1, read on the forward strand.
ATGTGACCATACAGTAAATTTTACTGTTAAAAAAGATTTTAACTGTTAATCAGGATCCACGTGTCCAACTTAGATTCAAGCAAATATTGAATTTTTCTTCGGTTCCTATTATTAGTCAAAAGCGTACATCATAGTTGCATTATTTTCACGAGTTAATAATTATCAATTTGGACGGATGCAGAATAAATGTGAACAGGAGAACATTGGGACACATGTCCATTGCTGCAAAGTCTAATACACGTTCAATTTAATAATTAAAATTTAATTTTTATTTTTACTATTAATAAGTATTAATTATTAATAATTAAATTTAATGCATACAGTACAACTACCCTTAATTTTATCCTACTCCCCACCAAAATTCTACTTTTCTTCACCATCTGCAGTCTCAGCATTTGGTGCATAGTAAATGCAAGTGAAATTCAGTCACGGAAAGTAATAATTCAAGTGCAAGAACATTCCATGTGGCTGCTGGACATCATTAATGGCTGCCGGCCATCACATCAGTTGGCCTAATCACTAATACAAACAAACGACGTAACATTTCAACTAGTCTGGTTTTTCTTTATTCCTAGACATGTCTAAGCAACAACCATGAATGAGGATCCAGTCACTGAGCACCGTTCCCCACAGTTCTCAAGGTCGGAAGATATCACTATAACAATCAACATAAGTTAGTCTGTTCATACGTATAATGTTTTTGAAATTTTAAGAATCATATTCTGGTTTGTTTAACTGTTGGATAAAAATTTTGGTATGAAATTACGATGCTTTCTATGATGAAGTGGTTAGCAAAAGGTGACAGTTCTTACAACTTGTATATCATCAAGTACAATTGCTTGTTTATGTCTCAAACCTTAATATGTCGGGAGACTCCTTGAAGATATTTCAACAAATCAATGCAAGAATCTTTTCAACTCTCATAACCCTTCACCACCCTTTTGCAGAACTCTTCGAAGCTCATCCGCTATTCCTTGTAAGAGTACAGGTTTTCGAATCATTCCGTTCATTCCCAGCTGCAGACATCTCTCCCAAATGTGATCCTCAGCACTTGCAGTCAGGGCTATAATTAGTGGCCAATTACGGCTTCGGAACTTTCGGATTCTAGTTGCGACTTCGAATCCATCCATTTCCGGCATCTGAAGGTCCAAGAAAACTACTCTGCAAGAATTTTCGGCAGAACTAAGAGCACCAAGGCATTCAAACCCAGATGAAACAGCGATTACTTCGCAGCCTAGCTTCTCAAGCAGCTTCTTGGTTACAGTCCTATTCACATCATCATCATCGGCAAGTATCACCTGAAGGCCTCTGAAGATAGAATTAGAATTCGGTTGGTCTGGAGTAATTCCAGAGGCAAGCACGGCACTTCCATAGGAAGGTTTGATTAGAAACCGGATAAGCAGTGTCATGCTCTGTGCATAACCCTGAAAGTTTTGAGAAATCCATATATTACCTTGCATCATCTGCATGCATCAAAATATTTTAATCATGTAAAATGTACAGATAAAGTATGATGAGGTAAACAATACTGAAGGCATTCAGATATTAACAGTCTTAAAATTTCTAGTTGTAATTTGGATAAGGCCAAACATAAATCAAACTAAGGGAAAGGAGGCTGGTGTTCATGTTAGTTTAAGTAGGACAAAACCATTAAAAGCAGAATTACCGAGTTGGTTATTTGGAATAAATACCCAGTTGAATTTGAGATTCTCAAGGTTTCTACATAGATTTCTAATCAAGCAATATAAACAACACAAAATCAAACTCCCATTTTGAAGGCTTCAATGATTTCTTGCCCAGACATGTCAAGGAATGTAGCCCTCAATGCTGCAAAAAACGATTATCTCGAGAAAACAAGACAAACATGTCTCGTATCTTCATAGAATCAACTTTGATCTACTGACATATAACTAGAAGAAAGAGGATATGCACGAAGCAAGGTCAGGTATCTCTCACAAAGAAAATGGCCCTCACACAATCAGTTCTACTAAACTACCCCTTGAAGACTATTATATGGGACAAGATTGTTCATTACTAGATACTGTTTAAGAGAATGGTAGTATTTTCCATCCTGACGGTTGTCTGCCCCCCGTGAAATTAAGGAATACTGCAACAACCGCATATACAAGACATCAATAAGAAATAAGAAGTTACAGATAAATTTGTGCACCTGGACAAGCTTTTTGCACATGGTGAACCTCAAACCTTCCTTAACTTCATCGCTATTTTGCCTCCTGCCAGAAGAATGTGTTGTGGAAGCATGTGCCATTGAGGTTGACCCATCTGACAAAGAGCTTCCTTCCCTGATCTCAATCTGAAACTTTAAGTTCAAATACTGTTCAGGTGCGTTTGTTTTCCGCATCCCAAACATTTTATCATTCTTTCCTGCATTACCACCATCAGAAAAAACCCGAAATAAAATAGTTTCACCTCCATCATAGCTATTTAATAGATACCCAACCATATGCAGTATCACTTGAAAGGCTCTTCGCTCATCTCCTATTACTAAATCAGGCAAAGAGCTCTGAACATCAACTTCAAAACCAAAGCCCTTGTAAACACAAAAGCACTTAGCAAGACAAGAAGCTTCTTTGATCATGGAGTGTAGCCGGAAAGGCCTCAACTCCAAAGGGAATCTTCCACTATCTTTTGCAGAAATTTCCATTGCATCATTGATCAAAGTTGAAAGAACATTGCTGGTTTTTACCAATGTATCAACAATAATCTTCTGTTCAAAGCTCAAATTTTCAGCTTGGAACATTGAAAGCAGGCCCAAGATTGAGTGCATTGGCCTCCTTATTCCATGACTCATTACCTTCTGGAATGAATTTCTTGCCTGGCTTGCCATCATTGCATTCTTCTTAGCTTGCTGCAAAGCACGATTTTGCTCACTGAGCTTATCTCTCATCAGTTGAGATTCCTCAAGAACCGAAGCATGGGATAAAGCAACAGCAACTTGATCAGCAACGACTTCCACTATTTCCATTTCATCATAGGTCCAAACCCTAGAATTCAGACTTGGAAGAACCAAAACCAAAATAGCATAACTAGTATCTACCAGTTCAGGTGTTCCCCCTTTGAAATTTGAACCCCGAAGCATAGGCATCCTGATTGCTGCTACTGCTCCCACCTCCTCAGACTTACCAGCACTTGCAGCCCCAAGTGCTGAACTTGGCCTTAAAATCTTCACTCCCTTACTTCCTTTGATCTCTAACACATCGGGATCATTGATGGGGATAGAGAGACCATAACTTTGACCGCTTGGCTTCAACTCATGCGTGAGATTCATCTCTCTTCTATTCTCATTTGGCATCCACACAGCACAATTATGCAAATCCAAAGTCTTAGAAAGCTCAACTAAAGTTGTATACAATATAGTATGTTTATCAAGTGACTTCCTGATTTCTCGGGTTAGCATCCTAACATGCAAACTTGCTTCTTTATGCTTCTTCATTATACCAACTTCCTGGTCTAATTCCAACACATTCTGCTTCAAGAAAAGCTCTCTTACTTTCCATTTGAGAAGCAGAGGGATCAAAGTCAAAAGGGTTATGGCAGTAGCACATGAAACTAGAGCAGTTAGGAATTTGGCAATGGTGAGAGACAGCATCAATTGAAAGGAGTGAGGTCCGTAATACGTCCAAGCATTGAGCAGATGTGTCAATCCACAAAGGACAATAAATGCTATAAACTGAAGGAGGACCCATTTAAATGGGAAGTTCGAGCAGCTAACGAAGTAAAGGAGCTCGAGGGGAATAGAAAAATAGGCTACTGCAATCAGGAAGTCACTTACTTTCTGGCACTCCAGAATGCTTTGTAGGCTCCAAAAACTTTCATCATCACAGTTGCAATTCAAAAATTCATTGTCAATAGCAGAGACTGAGATGATAAGAAATGATATGAGAAGAAATCCGGGAGCTAATGCTTTTAACATTGGACCCAAGTCAACCCAATGGCTCTAACACATTATTCTTGTCAAATTTCCTTGTTCTTTAAAAATCCTTAAAATTCAAAGTAACAATACTGATAAGAAGATTACCTCTGCAATGGCATAATAAACATAACAATCGTTGCAAAAGCCGTTACAAGCAGTTCAAGATCTGTAATACACACCTCTACCTCTCAGTCAAGAACGGCAACATCTATCTGCTAGATTTAAGATCTTATGTAACCATCTGCCTAAACCTCCACTACTCCACAACAATTCTCTCTTCCCCTCCAAAAATCAAGCATCTTTTCACGTTTCTCCTCTTACACCTTATTATTTGTTGCTTCTTCCCTATTTTTTTTTTTGCCTTTGCACCACAGAACAACAAAATGAAAGGAAAAAATCAATAATCTGATTTGGGTACTAGCGATAGAAAAGGAAAAAAAATGAAAAAGACAAGCTAGATACAAAGAAGTCTCCGCATAAAAAGGAAACCAAAAAGAACACACCTTGTGTCTCCCATGTGCCAAGACCACAAAATGTAAGCTTTATCCTTTACCACTCTCCAGAATCAAAGCCAAAATCTTTTTAAAACTCCGAGCTTGATTTTCACTTTTAAAATGAACCCAACAAAGAAAATCACCAAAGGAACAAAACCCACTGTAGATTAGAGGAATCAAATCAACTTCCTCTCGATTGCTAAGCCTAAGGGGGAAAAAACCAAAGAAAAAAAAAAGTATATAACTGTTCACTGTGCAGGAACGAGAAGAGGAAGAAGAGATAAGCGTTTGAATAAGAGACCTTACAATAACTCTCTCTCTCTATCTCTCTAACAGCTGTGGAGAGAGAAAGTACAAAGAACTTACAAGAAGAGTGTGAATTTTTATATTCCGGGGAGAGAAGAAAGAGTTTATGGAAATGGGACCCACAATATTGCGTGTGAAGACAACCTGGACGCTCTTCTACGTACGTCTGGCCTCGCATGAGAAATATCAGATACGCAATTACTACATATGCTCCTATGTTGCCTTTTCCCTTTTATTTACCTCCTTTTTTTTTATTATTATTTATCATTTTATTTTTTGAATATTTCTTTTGTTCAATTATGCATTGCATGTGTTTTTTTAATGTCGGTTTCATTAGTTTAATCATTAATTAATTCCTTCTAGTTATACAGCTCTATTATTATGGATTTTTAATTTTTTATTAAACACTTACCTACTGATGAAGGCATTTTACATATTTAAAGTTGATAAAAGCATTTAGTTACGTATTTAAAATTAATAATTAATTTTGTACACGTTAAAATTGATAAAAGCTAACTTTTTATTCCTAATTGTTAATATTATAGAATATTTTTAATTTATTTATGCAGTAGGATAAAAAATTAATTTTTGACAATCCATGTGTAAAGAGTTATTTGTAAAATAAGACGTATAATTATATCATTTTGCCAATTTTTATTTAAAGAAAAAAACACAAGCTTATCCTCTCAAGCATGAGTTAGTAAATTTGAATTGAAATAAAAAATTAAACCTATAGTTATTTCAATCTATTCTGTTTATTTTTCGATTTATTCATTTTGAGTTTTAAAAATATTCGATGTATTCGATTTGATTGTTAAATTATAAAAATTGAATAAATAAAATCAATTGAACTTTAAAATAACATCACATTGAGCGTTTAAAATTACATCATTTTACCAAAGTAACGAAGTTTTAATGTTTTATATATAAAAAAGTTTGGTCTATTTTGTTAATTCAATTTAATTATTTTTAGGAGAATTTGATATATTGAGTTTGATTAATTTTTTAATCGAATCAACCGAATACTTATTTTTACTCTCGAGGAAAAAATCACTATAAAAAAAAATCTTATATATATATATATATATATATTTGAACAAATAACATATATATTTCTTAAAGCTCCGATGTTTTATTTATTGGGTGGTTAATAGTAATAATGATTTCATGCAACTTAACTTATTAGCCTTTTTTTCCATTTAAATAGTGGTCAGCAATCAAGTGGGAATATTAGTGGTTAGTCTTGTTTCAGTGTGCTATGCCCCATTTTTATGGACCAACAAAAGAAAATGTAACAATTTAACTATACGAAAGCAATAGTCATTAAAAAAAATTATATTTTAAATTTTGATCAAAAAATAAATAATAATATTGGATATATATATATATATATATATATATATATATTGGAAAGAGTAAATGTAAGTGTTTTAAATTTTAATCATTGGATGTTACCAAAAGAGAAAGAAAAATCATTTAAGACAATAGATCCTAACAATGTTCACCGTTAGATGATATCATCTAGTGGCGTAGATCTGGAGGGACGTGAACGTGATGCCATTTCCTACTTTAAGCTCAATCGATTCCACGTAGGCGCTTACGTGGACATCCTGACCTGTACCCCTATTTAGAAGTTACATTACAAACTTACAATTTCACTTGTTTTCCGTTTTAAAAAAATTAGGAGCAAGTAGAAGTGAGTTCATATCAAAGGTCTTTATTTAATTTAATTTAATTTATTTTATTTAATTTTTAAAAAATGTGATTTACCGTTTCAATCGGATTTTTAAATTTTAAAAATTAAATATATCGAATTTAACGAAAAATAATGACATTTACATTACTTTTTAAATAAAAATAAAATACATAAAAATTTTGATTTATTCTTATTTCTATTCGATTGTTAAAAAATTTAACAGATTCGATTCTATTTTATATAAATAATTTGATTAATTATTTCATATAAAAATTTTAATCTATTTAATTTACTTAATTTTCAAATCCAACCAAATTGAATATTCGTTACAAGAAAAAAAACAAAGGACGCTTTTACTATAATGCAACGTAGGTCACGTGATGCACGTGATATTGCAACATTGATGAGAGCATATACCGTTTGGCAGCAATTGCGTTCAAAAGAAAGAAGGTTTGATTTTAATTTTTACCATAAAACTCAACTTCCGTTCATTCTAGCCAATTAACATGACACCATCCTGTGCGTCACTTTCCCTCTTCCCAAATTAAGGTTTTTATCATTTGTTAATAGCTATTATTGTTAATTACATTTTCAATATTCCCTCTTCTTATTCAATGTAAATTCAGCTCCGAATCATATTTAATTACAAACGATCAAATCTTTTCATGATTAAACTTTCTAAACATAATTTTTTTTATTATTATTATCATCGGCACAAGTTGATATTCAATTATATGTTTTTTTTTTAATTCAAAAAGAACCGAGTTAGAGCAATTTTCAAAATCACAAAAAACTAATTATCAAAAACTAGATTTAAAATAGCTAGAATCCGTACCTAAATCAGTTAGGATATTCCTATTAAGATATTTGACATATTAGCCATAAATGATTTATATAAAGAGAAAAATACTCTTTATTCTTTAATTCAAAATATGATATGATTAGCTTTTATCATTCAACCGTCCTAAAAAAATAAAAATTGAGCTATTAATGCTTAATTCAAGCTTAATTGAGTAATTAGATTTATGCCATATACCAATATTTTTTATGGTTTTGGTAAAAGCCAACACAAGTTAGCTCCTTTCTCTCTATAGAGCAAGGCTGCATGGAAGGATTGCACTTCCTCAATTCAGTGACCTAAATTATTTGTAACTTCTTTTTTATTTAACAGAGCTAAATTATTTGCAACTTTTTTTATATTTAACAGCATTTGAACTGTTCGAT
>CANXYI011201538.1:0-12534 GCA_948208565.1 Hura crepitans
AATGTAAGCATGAATGTATGAATTACACATCATGTGAGTTATGTAAAATTAAATGAATAGCATAATTTGCTGCTTCCCTTATATCTATGGCTAAAATGACTAAATATTGAATCATGACTAAAGCTTAGTAAAAATGATGTAAATTGTGATTTGAAATAAATTTTGATATGTTAGTGTGCTCATATAGTAGCCGAAAATGACCTATTTGTTTTTAATGATTGAATATGCCTAAAAAAGAGTATGGAATGGATAATAAATGCGCACAAGTGACAAATGAATTTTTGATAATAAAATGTGCACAAAAGCATAATATGGTTATGAAAAACATATCTATATAATTAAGGCATGTGACTTATGTTGAATGATAAAATATGGGAAGTAAAATAATATTCCCGTTTATGTTATATTGTCATGAATATAGTACTAAAATAAATAATTTTAATATTAAATTATTATGATAAAATAAATGAATTTTAAAATAGCCCACTTAAGTAACAACCTGGTAATGGATAGGTTGACTGGTCAAATAGGGATATATAGTAGCTGCTAGGCACTATGGTGCTAGATGATGGTTATGAGTCCACTCATAGTCTGATCCAAGAACCTATATTAATGATTGTTGGTTTTCTATATGGGTGCAGCCACCACTTAGGTCCTTTGAGGCCAGTGCACAGGTTTACACTAGTGCAGTAGCTGTATAAGTCCCTCAGGGCCATTGCACAAGTCTATGCTAGTGCAATAGTCGTTTAGGTCCTACTAGGCCACTGCATAAGAGAATCTCATTATCCATAGGTTTTTAGTGTTCTCATAAATATAGGCAATATACAAATAAATATATTATATACATTTAATTAGTGTATGTCTAATGAGTTTTATATACTATTGAATTTTTAATAATTTGAATAATGAATATTAATATAATAATATTATATACAAATAAATATTATTTAAGTTTATAAATGGTTATAAACATGCTTATGAAAATTATATATTATTTGCCTTATTTGTGAATCGTAAATAGCATGTATATTTAATGTAAAGTGTCTGAATATTATGATATTTTTATGTATGTTAACTCTCTCTTAATAAATGGTGCATACATATATGAAATAAACCATGTATTATATGTTATAATATGGTATGGTATCAATATATGTATTGAAATATACATGCATACATGAATACATGCGATAATTATTTCGATTACACCACTAAACAATTAGCTTAGCACATCATTTTGTTTATGATGCGCACGTAAGAAGAACAATTGAGCCACACCTCGAGATATCTAAACAAGCAAGAGGAGACTTTACTTTTTGGTATATTTTGATAATGTACAAAATTATGTAATGTATAGACTATAAAAGGTGCACTCTTATATTGGTTATATATAGTTTTGGGCCTAAGCCATAATATGTAATATTTTGTAATTTAGTAAATGGCTTGTAACTATAAATCTAAAATGTTTTTAAGTTGTTTATACATGTCTAATGTCTCTTCTTAAGGTTGAGACTATATTGTTATATGTATAATATTGGAGTGATCAGAAGGATTATAGAGTAGTGGAAGTGTATGAGAAAGATTATAGAAGTGTTTTTCTTGCCACAAGTTACAGTTCAAAAATTTTGGATAGTACCCAGTACAACTGTTATGCTACCAAAATTTAGACATGAGGATTCCTAATTTTTAGACATGTAACTTGGCTTAAAAATTATTTTCCAAGAACAAAGATTTATATGGTTCACATATTGTGAATGTGAAAAATTAAATAAATTATATTGAAGTATAAAATAAGGTCAAATAACATGTTATGTAGCACACATTTGTCATGTACGGCGACTAATCAGTGATCAAACTGGGTAAGGGGTGTCACATTTAGTGGTATTAGAGCTCTGGTTTAGGCATTTCTCAACAACATAAGAGTGTTATAAAGGTTAAGTCTATACATAACATAATTTAACAATATCAAGGCTTGCTCGTTGTTCTTAAGCCTATAGCTAGAATGAGTGCTCTGCAAGATGAAGATGAAGGATAGGCTTTTATGGCTGTAGGATAGGAGTCTGATAGGGTGGCACCTATGTCTAGGAGTGTTGCTAGACATGTATCATCAGTAGCCCAGGGTCCACTAGCCTTTGTACAGGAGATACCGCAACTATTGAGATAGGCTATAGTGGCTGCTCCACTGCTAACACCATAACAATAAGAAATTCCTTTGGCTCTCCAAAAGACTTACTTAGAGAGAGTTAAGAGAATGGGAGTAGAGGATTTTAAGGGAAAAGGTGAAGTGGATCCTGAGACAATTAAGTATTGGCTAGATCGCACAGAGAAAATAATAAAGCAAATACATTATACACTAGCTGAGAATGTGATTTATGCCACCTCTTTACTTCAAGAAGAAGCTTCAAAATGGTGGGATGATTTAACAGAATACAAGTCAGAAGAGGAGTTGACTTGGGACTTTTTCCTTGATGAGTTTTACAAGAAGTACATACCTAAAGATTACTTAGATGATTATAGGCAACAGTTTATGGACCTCAGATAAGAGTAAAAGTCTATAAGGGAATGTGAGAAAGATTTTTCCATGCTTAGCCTTTATGCTAAGGATACTATCACTACAGAGGCTAACAAGTGCAAGTAGTTTGAGAAAGGTTACAAGTAGAGATCAAGTCACAAGTAGTTCTCATAAAGATCAAAAATTTTAATCAGCTAGTGTCAGTTTATCGATCTACTAAAAAGATATAGAAAGAGAAGAGGGAATACTATCAAAAAAAGAGATCTTTTAGTGCTAGAGTATCTAGCTTTGCTCAGTAGATAGATAAGAGATTTTGAGGTAATTAGTATAAAGCACCATAACAATCACTAAAATAGGGTAAATCTCAAAAGATAACCTAGAGAAGTCAGAACAAGGGTAAGACTAGTCAGCAGTCACAAGCGGCTAGTACACCTAGTTCTATAGCTAGAGTTAGCTAGATTTTTCAGTGTCTGATATGCCACAAGAGACATAAGAGGGAATGTTGGTGGAAGAAGACATGGATATATTTTGAGTGTGGTTCACCAGATCTTTACCACAAGGATTATCCCAAAAGAGCTAAAGGTAGACATAGAACCACACCAGTTTCCATTAGAGGATAGTGAGGAGATAGAGGGGATAAGCCTAAAAGAGCTCAAAGGGATAGAGCAAAGTCTCAAGCTGAGCATAGAGCTCCTGCTCGATAGTATGCTATCAGGGCATAAGACGAGGTCGATGAGCTGGGCATCATAGCTAGTATATTCTATCTCTTTAACTCATATGTATTAGCTTCGATTGATTCGAGGTTTACACATTCATATGTTTGCACACCACGAGCATAAGATCGAGGGTTAGAATCAAAGCAAATAGACTTAGAGATTTTGGTTAGTAATCCTTTAGGTCAGCATGTCATATTAAATAAGGTTTACAAGTAGTGTCTATTGATAATGTAAGGACACCAATTCATGGCTAATCTTATCGAACTATCATTCGATGAAGTATCAGGTGATAGTTGATTATAAGTTCAAGCAATTAATTCTTAAGGATGAGAATGAGGCTAAAATTACAGTAGGGGGGGAGAGGATAGACTTTTTATCTAATGTTATCTTGGTGGTTATAGCTAGATGGATGGCAAGAAAGGGCTTTCAAGCTTATCTTGCACATATGTATGACACGAGTAAAGAGAGTCCAGATGTAAGTAGTATACCAATAGTGTTAGAATTCATAGATGGTTTTTTTCTAGAAGAGTTACCTAATTTACCTCTAAAATGGGAACTCGAGTTTAGTATTGAAGTATTACCTGGCACTACTCCAATATCTATAGCTCCTTATAGAATGGCTCTAGCAGAGCTGAAGGAGTTGAAGATTTAGCTTCAAAAGTTGTTGGATAAGGGTTTTATCAAAACTAGTGTTTCACTTTGGGGAGCACCAATGTTGTTTGTGAAGAAGAAAGATGGTACTCTTCGAATGTTGTGTATATTATTGTTAGCTAAATAAAGTGACTATTAAGAACAAGTATCTATTACCATAGATTGATGATCTTTTTTTATTAGCTTAAGGGTGCAAGAATGTTGCCTAAGATTGATCTGAGATCTGGTTATTATCAGTTGAGAGTAAATGAGTCTAATGTAGTGAATACAACATTCAAAACTAAATATGGCCACTATAAGTTTTTAGTAATGCCATTTGAGCTTACTAATGCTCCAGTAGCTTTTATAGATTTGATGAACTGAATTTTCACACAATATTTAGATCAATTTGTTGTTATCTTTATTAACGATATTTTGGTTTATTCCAAGAATAGAGAGGAACATGAACATCATTTGAGAATAGTTTTATAGATTTTGAGGAAATAGAAGCTTTATGCCAAACTCAATAAGTGTGAGTTTTAGCTCAGTGAGATGTCTTTTCTAAGGTACATTACTTCTATAAAGGGGATTAGAGTTGATCCTAGTAAGATAGAAGCTATTATAAGATGGAAGCCACTAAGGAACACCACTGAGATTAGGAGTTTCCATGGGTTTTCTAGCTATTATAGATGATTTGTTAAGGGATTTTCCCTTCTAGTAGCACCTATAAATTATCTGTTAAGGAAAGATGTCAAGTACGTCTAGGATGATAAATGTTAGGAGAGCTTTGATAAGCTTAAGGCGATATTGATAGAAGCTCTGATTTTAGTACAACTAGATTTTAGGAAAGACTTTATCGTTTATAGTAATGCTTCACATAATAGGTTGGGTTGTGTTCTGATACAAGAAAGTAAGGTAGTTGCCTATGCTTTAAGATAGTTAAAGCCATATTAAAAGAATTACCCTACTCATGATCTGGAGTTAGTAGCAATAGTATTTGCACTGAAGATATGGAGACATTATCTTTATAGTGAGAAGTGTTACATATACACGGATTATAAGAGTTTAAAGTATCTTCCAACATAGAAGGAGTTGAATTTGAGGCAGAGGTAATGGATAGAGCTGATAAACAATTATGATTGTATAATTCATTATCATCTTGGCAAAGTTAATATAGTGGCTGATGCTTTGAGCAGAAATTTCTTAGCAACCATGAAAGCAATGAATGTCAAATTTCAGTTAATGTTTGATAGTGCTTTACTGGTAGAGATGCAAGTCAAGCCTAGTTTAATATAACTAGTTAAAGATGGTTAGAAGAAGAATCATTGATTGTTGAGTGTGATAAGTACCATTCAAGAGGGGAAGCTTACTGAGTATGAGTTGACGAATGATGGTTGCTTGTATTACCATAACAAAGTCTATGTTCTAACTATTGAAGAATTGAAGAAATAGATTTTAGATGAGGCACATAATGCTCCTTATGTTATGTATCTTGGTAGCATGAAAATGTATCAAGATTGGAAGATCTTATATTGGTGGCCTAGAATAAAGAGAGATATATCAGAATATTTGATTAGATGCCTTACTTGTCAACTAGTAAAGGTGGAACATTAGGTTCCATCTAGTTTGCTACATCCTATAACAATTCCAGAATGGAAATGGGATAGAGTCACCATGGACTTTGTAGTTGGCTTGCTTATGATAAGAAATATGCATGATTAAGTATGGATTTATGGTAGTTCACCTTACTAAGATAGCTCATTTTATATAGAAAAGCTTTCTGAGTTCTATATAGATAAAATAGTCAAATTGCATAGAGTGCCATCTTTGAACATATCAGATCAGGACCTACGGTTTACCTTCAAGTTTTGGAAGAAACTTCACAATGCCTTAGGTACTTGGTTGAGTTTTAGTACAACATTCTATCCATAGACTGATGGATAGTTAGAAAGAGTCTTTTAAGTAATCTTATGATACTTGAGTGATTTGATTTTAGGATTTATATTGTATAATGTTATGCTTATGATGAAGCATCTTTAATAGGTGCTTAAAGATATGTTAAGAAGTTGTACCATCGAGTTCAAAGGTAACTAGGATCATTATCTATCATTAATAGAATTCACTTACAATAATAATCATTAAGCGAGTCTTAGAGTGGCTCTTTATAAGGCACTATATAGAAGGAAATGCAAAACTCCGGTATGTTGGAATGAGATTAGTGAAACCAAGCTCATAGGCCCAGACTTGATTAAAGATGCTGAAGAGAAAGTAAAGATCATTAGGGATAGACTAAAAGTGGCTTCTGACAGACAGAAGTCATATGCTAATCTCAAAAGAAAAGATGTAGAGTTTGAAGTTAGAGATAAAGTATTTCTCAAGGTCTCACCTTGGAAGAAGGTGTTATGTTTTGGCAAGAAAGGAAAGCTAAGTTTGAGACTTATTTGTCCGTATGAAGTGATAGAATGTGTGGGACCAATAGCCTATAGACTAGCTTTACCATTAGAACTTTAATAGATTCATAATGTATTTCATTTCTTATCAATGCAAGAAATTGAAGTTAGACCAAATTTCTCTTATGAAGAAGAACCTATTAGAATCCTTACTAGAGAAGTCAAAGAGTTAAGGAACAAAACAATCCCACTGTGAGGGTTGCTTAGAAGCATCACGAGATGGAAAAAGCAACTTGAGAGTTAGAAACTCAGTTATGTGAGCAATATCCACATCTGTTTAAATCAAGTAATGTTGAAGAAAACATTTATTTTAAGAGGGGAAGTAATGTAACAACTCGAAAATCAAGGTATTTATGAATAGTACTTTCCCAAGAAAAATAGTGCTCCTAAGACTCGAGGTGCACTAAAGTTATTGGATGGAAGTATTAGTCATAAAATAATTTTAGGAAAAGTTTGAAATCAATCAGAGTTCATTTGGTTGGTTAAAAATGCTATGAAAGTTTTTACAACAATGTCTTATGAATAGTGACCAAAGCAAGGCTAAATCATAAATAATTTTCAAATTTGCTTAGAAAATTATGAAAGTTATACAACCTGATACTCAAATATTTCAACGAGTCTAATGGAACTGGAATCAAAATTTTTAGAGGTCAAGAAGTATTTTATTTGAATTTTGGGACATATAAAATTGGCATTTTAATTCATTTTTTTTTCAATTTTTGAGTCCTAATTAATAGAGCATGTAAAGACATAATTAAACTGAATTTGAGAAGTGGAATGAGAGAAAAAGGATTTAAAATAAGGGAGAAAAGAATTTTTGAAGGTATTAAAGATATATTTTTCAACACTATAAATAAGATTAAAAAGTTTAACTTTTGGTTAAACTAGCAAATAGCTCCCTCTCTTCTCAAACCTCTCAAACCCGACAACCTAAGGAGAAAATTTCTCCATTTTTCTTCCTTTGATCTTCTTTTTTCAAGCTAAAGTCTCACATACATCCAAAAATAATGAATTCCTAAGGCACCTAGGTGATAAATTGATTGATTTTTTCGAAGAAATTATAAGAAAAACTCAAGTTTTTGGGTTAGGTGAATAGTACCCATATTTTGATCGGGTAAGAATTTTGAAAAAACTAATATTTTTCCCTTATTTAGTATGTGCCTAAGAGTCGAAAAATGTGGTCCTTTGAATTTTTTTGGATATCATATGATTTTATACGATTTTTTTAAAAATGAATCTATAATAGGCAGTTATTGAAATGGAGCGAGAATATGATAAGGGCAAGGCAAAGGTTTAGATGGTCCTCGTAGGGTGTTTCAAGCATGATAGGCATGTGCAATCGATCTAATTAGTGCATTTATAAATTTCCCTAACTTATGCATATTGTAAGTAAATATGTATATTTAAGTATAAGTGAGAATTATTAAATGTATTGATAATTGGCAGGAATTAATGATTGTGGGATATAATATGTTATGAATACATAATGAATGAGGAAGAAAAATAGGTTAAGTATGTATGTGCACATATAGTCGAATGGCCTTGTGTGTGGGAATGAGTGTATAATTAGTGGTTAATGTGAAATTCAACTTGAAATGTCATTTTATGAAGGTTTTAAATAAGGCATTATAAGATATAACGTAATAGCTTGATATAGTACTAAATGACCATCACTGTGTGTGAGTATGTTATATGGTCAAATGGTCATTTAGACAGTTACGTAAATATATGGCTTATAATGTACTTAGATAGGCATCAATTAGTAATCTATGAATGCTTTATTGTATATAATTTATTAGATGAGATATCATGTTTAAACTAGTCATGGATAAGATGGTTAGATTATAAACTTATAATGTAAGCATGAATGTATGAATTAGACATCATGTGAGTTATGTAAAATTAAATGAAGAGCATAATTTGGTGTTTTACTTATATCTATGGCTAAAAAGGCTAAATATTAAATCATGACTAAAGCTTAGTAAAAATGATGTATATTGTGATTTGAAGTAAATTTTGATATGTTAGTGTGCTCATATAGTAGCCGAAATGGCCTATTGCTTTTAGTGATTAAATATGCTTAAAAAGGAGTATGGAATGGATAATAAATGCACATCAATAAGAAATGAATTTTTGATAATAAAATGTGTATAGAAGCATAATATGGTTATGCAAAACATGTCTACATAATTAAGGCACGTGAATTGTGTTGAATGATAAAATATAGGAAGGAAAATAATATTCTCGATTATATTATATTGTCATGAATATAGTATTAAAATAAATAATTTTAATATTAAATTATTCTAATGAAATAAATGAATTTTAAAATAGCCCATTTAAGTAACAACCTAAAAATAGCCCATTTAAGTAACAACCTAGTAATGGATAGTTGACTAGTCAACAAGGGATAGAAAGCAGCTGCTAGGCACTACGATGCTAGATAATGGTTTCGAGTCCACTCATAGTCTGACCCAAGAACCTATATTGATGATTTTGGTTTTATACATGGGTGTAACTACTACTTGGGTCCCTTGAGGCTACTACATAGGTCTACATTGGTGTAGTAGCCACTTAAGTCTCTCGGGGCCATTGCACGGGTCTACACTAATGCAACAGTTGTTTAAGTCATACTGGGCCATTGCATGAGAGAATCCCATTATCCATAGGTGTTTAGTGTTCTCATAGATATAGGCAATATATAAATAAATATGTTATAGACATTTAATTAGTGTATATTTAATGAGTTATATACACTGTTGAATTTTAAATAATTTGAATGATGAATATTAATATAATAAAAAATTAATATTATTTATGCTTATAAATTGTTATAAACATGCCTATGAAAAGTATATATTATTTGCATTATTTGTGAATCATAAATAGCATATATATTTAATGTAAAGTGTCTGAATATTATGATACTTTTAAGCATGTTAACTCTCTTTTAATAAATGGTGCATACATATATGACATGAACTATGTATTATATGTTATAATATGCTATGGTATCAATATATTTATTCTTGAAATATACATGCATATATGAATACTTGTGATAATTATTTTGATTACACCACTGAGCAATTAGCTTAGCACATCATTTTGTTTGTGATGTGCAAGTAAAAAGAACAATTGAGCCAAGCCTTAGGATATCTAGATAAGCAAGAGGAGACTTTACTTTTTGGTATATTTTGATAATGTACATAAATTATATAATGTATGAATTATAAGAAGGTGCACTCTTATATTGGTTATATATAGTTTTAGGCCTAAGCCATAATATCTAATATTTTGTGATTCAATAAATGGTTTGTAACTGTAAATCTAAAATGTTTTTAAGCTATTTATGCATGTATGAGTCTCTTCCTAAGTTTGAGACTATGTTATTGTATGTATGATATTAGATTGATCAGAAGGATCACAGAGTATTGAAAGTGTATGAGAAAGATAATATAAGTGTTTTTCTTACCACAAGTTACAATTCAAAAATTTTGGATAATGCTTTGTACAACCATTATGCTGCCAAAATTTAGGTATGAGGATTTCTAATTTTTGGACGTGTAACTTGGTTTAAAAATAATTTTCAAAAAAGAACAAAGATTTATATGGTTCACATATTATGAATGTTAAAAATTTTAATAAATTATATTGAAGTATAAGATGAGGTCGGATAACATGTTATATAGGACACCTTAGTTAAGTATGATGACTAGGCAGTGATCGGACTGGGTAAATGGTATCACATTTCTCATGAGTCCCTAGCTTTCTTCTTTGAGCTAATTCCCTTAGTTGTAGTAGCTACTCTACTAGCAGGCATAGCCACCAATGTAACAACAGAAGGTGGTGAATTAGAAGTAGGTACAACCCTAGTTATGGCCCTTACAACCATAGACATTGTCCTCTTTTCAAATTCTTCAAAATTTTTTATCCATTTTAGCTTTGAAGTCCTAACCAAAAGAGCTACCTTCTCCTTATTTTGCCATCTATGTTAAGTTATATGTGGTAGGGATTATCTCTTAACAAATTATTCTTCTGTGTGACCTGCGAACCCAAGTGACTAGAGGATCTATAATGGCTCCAAAACATAGGGTTAGAAGTGATAATTGAAATACAAAAATGCATGAGGATGTATGAAATACATATGCATGTGTACAACAAAAAACACAAGCAAGAGCGTTCCACACTTATCACTTCCTGCACACGAGGTTAATGTGTTCTTTCGTAGAAAGGCCTATCCATAGGATGTCGATGGCCCCAACAGATTTGAATAATGAACAACGGATAGTTGAACATTATTTCTCTTGTATTTAAAAGAATGCATGAAAGATATTTGGCCCACATATGTTGGATATGTTTAATCAAACCAAAATAGGGGGTCTAGCCCTTTCCAGTTAAAAAGGCCTAATGGGTTCAATAGCATTTCTAGATAACTAAGCCATATTTCACATATATTAGCCCATATAAAACACAATGCAACATAAACTAGGAAACCTAGGGCAAGTTAATATTGGTCATTACATGGTCTCACAGTTAGGTCACACAAGTTATGGTCATCAAAGCATGGTCCACCCATAATAGGTCTATCTCATTAGGAGCATATGACTAATTGGTTCACCATTTAATATACCTTAGAGGTATGAGGCTTAAATTTGATACCACCTCTAACAATTGCCTAAATTGAATGAAAATGGGCTCATGCTTTAAAATGATATTAGGGTAAAAAGGGACGTCTAACTTATTCTAAGGCTCTAACATGAAATTTAGTTTCAGAAAAAGATATTATAAATTCAAAACATAAAATTCCATATTGATTTGAGGTACTTTTAGAGCATGGTCTCATGGTTTGCCTAATAGAGTCACTATTATTCACATCCCTTCCTTTCTAAAATCAAAATAACCAAAGACTCAACCTAAACCTCACTTCTCAAATCCTGAAAGATAAGAAGGAGATTCGAGGAATCTTAGGCCATTTCTATTTAATCGCCTAAAAAGTGTGTGTTAGGCACCATAAGTTAGGAGTGGCCACCCAACTAAAGTTGGGAAGTACCTTGTAGGGCTAAAACCATAGTGGTTCAAAACACAACTTTTATTTATAGCATAAGTTAATATAGAATATTAGATTAAATTTATAATTTTATCCTTTTCCTCGAATGATTTTACAATTAAAGCAAAGCAACCATTCACATATGAAATTAATAAAATAGGCATATTTATGAATACAAAAATGATACATAAAATAATAGGGTACAAACATCAAAATGAGCAATTAATTATTTTCAGAATTTTGGTTTTCACATGCCAATTTTTAGAAAACAAGTTTTATTATTTGTGACTTTTATTATGGAAAAATCACAACCTATTTTATTAGAAAAACATCGGTTGATTAGGTATAAAACAATTTAGTTATTTTTTATAATATGTAAAAATCATTTTTTTCCTATTACAATATTCATAGAAAATATAGGGAAATAATGTGAATAAAATAAATTACATGGTAATTACCTAAAATATATTCTAACCAAAAAGGAAATAAATATCACATGAAAATTACGTAAAATATATTGTAACCAAAAAATAATAAATAAATAATAAAGAAAATAATTAGAAAGTGAAGAAATAAAGAAAGAATAAAAAAATAACAAGAAATAAAAATAAATGAATAATAAAGAGTTACTTCATCGATTGTTTGATAAAAGCACAGGAAGAAAGATCAATTAAACTTCCAAAAGATCAAACAACTCGCACAACAACAAGACATAATATTAGTATGAATAATGGAATAAAAAGATGAACATAATAATAAAAAAAACTTGAAACAAATAATTAAATAAATAAAATAGCCCAATGTTAATAAAACACAAGTAATAAGTTATCACATCTAATTGGTAGATAGATAAAAGCAATAAAGTAAAGTCACCCACTTAACTGGTAGATGGATGAAAAAGATAAAGAAAAGAAGAAGAAGAAGAAAAAAAAGAAGAAAAGTTAGTCAACTCACCATGTATAATTGCCTTCAGTTCTTAATCTTCAATTAACTCAATAAAAAAGATTCAAAACAATATTGAAATCAATTAAAAACCTTTAGAATTAACAAAAGTAGCTTTGAAAACCTTTTTTAATTTTTTCAGCATGTGCTTGCAGAAAAAAGTCAACCCTTTGGACTGACATGGGGTTTGCCTTTTATACTCATGGATTGAGGTAAAAAAAGGCCATTTTGGGG
>CANXYI011201553.1:0-10991 GCA_948208565.1 Hura crepitans
CTAAAATTTCAGACCTCTGCAGAATCTTGGAATTCCTTTTCTCTCGAAGGTAGTGCATTCCCTCGATGCTGCAGTCTGTCATTTCTTCCTTTTTCTGTTTTTAACATTGTTGTCTTGTTTGTTATGCCTGTTTGCTTTATAAATCAGATCATAGCTGCTAGGGAATAGGTACGATTTGGTACATGGTACGGGTACGGGTACGCGGTAAGTAACTTTTCCTACGCAGTAAGTATGGGGGTAGACTTAAACGATTCGCTATTTAGGAACAAGATTTGCTTAGGATTGGATTGCTATGCAAAAAGTTCAAATCATAGTATTAAGTGGGAAAAAAAATAAAGATTATGAAACATAAGTGTATAATAAGTAGAAAAAATTGACTACATAGATGAAGATAAATATTTTCATTTAAAATTCTTTGGTTCCTAATGTCAAATATATCAAAGTAGTCTCAAAGAAAATTAAGACATAATGCAATAAGTACCAAAGTAATAGACTTGTAAAGGTTTTGGCAGTAATTAGGTTAGTATATGTTTGTAGACCATTTATTTTTATTATGTTTTCAATAAAATATTTCTTGCTATTTAACACTCTCCTAATCCTATATGGAATTTAAATTTTAATTGAACGCTACATAACCTATCAACCAATTACCTAATAGGAATTCTAATCCCATTAGAAATCCTGTTCTTTCATTAGTTTAAGCCGTCATTTAAAGGAAAATGATATATTTACTGCAGGAATTTCGGAACGCTATTTTTAGTGTTCTAAAACATAAACTTTTCACATTTCGAAACGCGTGTTCCAAAATGTGAAACGGACATCATACCAAAGTACCAGATAACTATGAATCAGATTATATCGAAGCAATGCACAATATTTCTTGGTGTCATTTCAGCTGTATATTTGTATTAATAGTTTAATCCAGTTTTGCTTGACATCAATGTTCTTAGAACCAAAGGACCTAAACGTCAGATTATTTTCATGCTACTTGCCTTATTGAGCTACCCTGCCTTGATCTTGACTTGATTTAATGATATTATATTATATATAAAGAAAAGAAGAAATTTTCATTTCACAATTTTAAGTTACATAAATACAAAAAATGTTTTTTTGTTTTTAAACACCATTATGATTTAATGTTGATAGTTTTTTTTTAACTACATGCTGATTTAAAATAATATAAATGTATGGTAGAATTATGTATAAAATAAAAAAATTATAATGTTATAATAATTGTATGAAAAACCCAAACTTTCTCTAACAATGAGAACTACTAGTCCTGCAATTTGACATGTTTAGGGAGTTGGCTTAAGGTCAAGTTCTTGTTTATTGCTGCAAGTTCAGTTATAGCTGATACATACCTAGTTACACGGAAGAAATATTAATTACTGAAATTTGCTACACTTTTAAGAATACAATCTATATTATTTCCCCTGTTACAGTGTTTGATGAATTGTTGCCTTCGACCTTTCCTTCTCTTTAAAATAATCCAAGTGGGAGGGTGAGAATGCAGGGGTTCAAAGTTCAAATCGTGTAATGCACGGCGAGGTGGCACTCAACTGATGGGCAACTGGTTTAATACCATTTTATGAGTCATTTTAAGCTAGCGTAATAATGCATTTGCTAGATTTTTGTGGGTTATAAAAAAACTAATGCCTGCTGCAATAGGTTCTTGGCCTAAAAATTCATATTATCATTTCTACACTAGGATTCTCACTTTTGTATCTTTTATTTCTTGCTGTCGTTACATTGCTCTCTCTTTCTAATGCATATTCCTTCATGCAGATAATAAATCATGATGCAACATGTTACAGTGCAGCAGACTGTAGCTTCAAAGCTTCATTCATTGACTGGGTGCTTCCTTATGCTCTGCGCTAGATCTATGGTGTACACCCTGATAAATATCGCCAACTTAGGCAGTCTGAATTCAATAGTGTAAAGCAGCTAAAGATTATTGTTGTTGAGGAGCTATTCTACAAGAATGTCATTAAAAACTGTGACATTGCATCCAAGGAGCGATATAAATGTATCTGTCTTCTGCAGGTATAAAATAGGATCCATTTATTTCTTCCCGTTTTACTTCTTCTCAGTGTCATTTGTGTCATGGTGTCAAGAATGTCTTTTAGATAGAAATCTATGGAATCAATGAATTCCAGTGCGCAAATAATTTCTTATCCTGCAAAATTGTCTTTGATTTGCAGGGTTATACACTGTACACAACTCCAGAATCTGATTCACATTCTCTTTTTTTGGAGCTTTCTCGTTTGTTCTTTGATGGCGCTACAAATTTACACTTTGCAAATTTCCTTCATATGATCACAACCGTGGTGGAATCTGGCTCCACGAAGGAACAGACAGAATTTTTCATTCTGAACAGCCAAAAGTTGCTTAAGGTTCCTGATGATGAGTCTGTGTGGTCGCTCTCTTCTATTTCGTTTTTGTTAGAGAATGATGAATCAGTTCAGACAGGTGTTGAGTCGAAGGCAATGAATAAGCAAGTGACCTCGAAGTTCAAGAAGTAAGCGGGAATCAGCTCTAATTGGCCCCCTGCAGATTGGAAAACCGCACCAGGTTTTCACTATGCTCGGGCAAACTTTCAGACCCAGGCTGTAGTAGCACCTCCTCCCATTTCAGACAACAATGTGGAGGAGAATCCAGAGGACATTGACATGCTTGATTCCTCATTGCCGATTGATATCAATGCTGATTGGATCATTGAAGAGAATGCAGAAGGATCAAATCTATTAGACTCAGAAAATGTGGAAAATCATTTTGCTCCTGATTGCAGCGAGACTTCAAAGAAAGATGTCACAGCTGCCCCTGTTGACTCATCTGTCTCGCTTGGCGGTGCTGAACATTCACCCACCTTGTCTAACAGTCTTGAACCAGGTGCTAGACTTGGCTGGAGAGTGAGGTTGAACACAGGGATAGAAAATGCTTCTCAGGTAGTGCATACTGGAAAAATAGGGGAAAGTGTTGCCTTCAAATATTTAACTCAAAAATTTAGTGGCAGAATTGTCAGGTGGGTTAATGAAGAAAACGAAACTGGGTTGCCCTATGATATAGTTATAGAAGAGGGGAAATATAGTAAGCAGCACTTTGAAGTAAAAGCTACAAAACATGCAAGGAAGGATTGGTTTAACATCACAATGAGAGTGGCAATTTGCCATTGAAAAAGGAGAATCTTATAGCATTGCCCATGTACTTGTTTATAAAAATAATACGGCTAGGGTCACAATCTTCCAGAATCTTGTAAAACAATGCCAGACTGGCAAGTTGCTATTGGCTGTTATGATGCCAAGGGAACCGATAGAATCAACTGTTGTTTCCTGACAGGTTCTAGTATCCTTTGTTTCTTGACACTAACTAACATGAATAGATGTTTGCCTAACTTGCAGAAAATCTGAGCAGGGCAGGAGGACCGTGCCACTTTAATCCAATAGACCATATTTATTGTGGCTTTTTTTTTTTTAATTTAGCATGATTTGGATCATCCGATCACAAAAAGATGAGAGCCTAGGCTCAAAATCGGCAAATCTAATTTGATTTCAGTGATGGGTTTCTCTTTTCCATCCATTAAGGACCAAGTACCAGACTTATTAGACGTGCTTGCCCAATCACTGAATTTCAATGCGGTTTTGCTTCATTTTATTACCAAAAGAATTACTTCATCTGTCTTTCAGTGTCTTAAAAAGTGAGTATGATTTCTTTGTTAATATTTGCAGCTTCGGCCTTCGGCAATTATATCAAAATTTTAATCTTGTTTCATTTCCTTTTCTTCCAAAGTTATCATCATTTCATGGATATTGTTTTTATATTAATATGGTAAATGTATTTGAAAAAAGACACTTCAAATACAATTAAGTTTTTTTCATCAGCTTTCAAAAAAAAAAGTTTTTTTCATCAGAATTAAAATACGTCATAAATTATAACGAGAAAAAATATTATATTACTCTTAATATTTATCTTATAATTTTATTTTATTATTCAAATTATTTAAAATTAAAATATAAATATTAAAAAAATACTAAATAGAGATTTGACACTCTTTTCAATAGCTATATAAGGATTTTTGCACTATTATAAAACATTTTAACTTTTGTTTTTAAGTAACTATAGAGATAATTTTGTTTCGACAAATAAAATTTCCAAACAAAAGAAGTACATTAATACAATCTTGATAAAACTAACAAATCCATACATTTTCTTGAAAAGGAAAATAAAGAATTGAATTCAGTGAGATAAAAATTGTAATAGGAGATACGGGAACTACTGGTTGTACTAATGTTGACATTAAAATACACATAAATCAAATACCGGTTTTATGACCTTGATTAAGATTAAAAAAAGCACAAGGAAACAGTAGCAAAAGAAATATGAAAAAAATTGTCAATCAGTTGCATCACACGATTAATATTTTTTTTTTTTTCTCAACAAGTTCTATCAGATGGAAAAAAAGTTCTCATGCAAACAATTGCATTGAAGCTTTTCAACTTTTGAATATTTATGTACATATAAACATAAACAAAAGACTGCTCATTACAAATTACAACTCCACTGCTCTCTAGCTTTGCTTGCTCAGCTTCTCGTTCGGAAATGAAGCAGTAAAGCTGTAACACAATTGTCATTGATGCCCAATTGCAATTACAAGGCATTTCTCGCAGACAATATGAAGCACATTTTGAGCATGAAAATCACCTTTCAAGTGACCATCCATCGTAATAAAAAAAAAAAAAAAAGAAAATCTTCAGCTATTTAAAAAAGTGGGAATGTGCCAAAGGAAGAAGAAAAATAAAAAATAGCTAAAAAAAAAAAAAGAATTTACATGCTCAGGCTGGGAGAATAAAGAATCTATTTATCTCTAAGTATCATATGGTACACTGACCATACAATTTCTTTCTAAGCCAAACCACTAGTTATACAACTTAAATTTAACCAAAATCCAACTGATGTTCTCAATATTCAACCATCATTTACATTCACTTAGAAGAGGAAACAAAAAAAATTTGTGCCTGCTACTGTCTGTCTTCTGCCAAAACCATACCTACCTCTTAATGAGGTCAAAAAAAAAGGTGCCATGAGCTTCCAACATTCGTCACTGGGTTTTTGGTTTAGTAACCTTAACGTATGGGAAAAAGCCCATGAAATGGACAACTTTTGGATTCCATCCTAGCTGCTGAGCACGACAGAACATCAGAAAAGTGTTTGCAAAATATGAATTGAAACCCATGAAGAAGTGCCACAAAGCATGACCCTGGGGATTAAAGTGCCACTGAGAGATTTTGTCACAGAGAACGCAATCAGCTAGCCAGCACAGAGTTCCCAAGGATATGGTAGCCACATATAATTTTGCAAGTCGCTTTGCAGACAAATCGTCAGTGTAGATGTAGTATTTGTATGCCCGGGGTATGCAAAGAAGACAGAATATTGCATAGTGCACCTTAAAGCCAATTCCGAAACGAACCAATGCATGGACAACAGCAAATCCAGCTCCATAGAAGAACAAGAAGGTGGGCATTGTACTCCGGTAGTGCCAATCAGGTGAATAAAGTATATAGAAGTACAAAAGCATTTCCCATACCATTGGTGTTTCATCACCTTGTTGTTGCCTGAAAATAGGTAGACAAAAGAGTCCCATACCTCACATATACTTAATGTAACCATCATTGACAATATAATAAACGGTTGAATACACAATAAAACAATCATAAATGACTTGTAATCACCTAAAATACCAATCCCCAGTTCTGTAAGTTCCGTAGGGGCATGCATGGATAGATTAACATGCTAGTTCCAAAAAATTTTCAACCAGCTACGTCTATTGTCTACAATAGATTTTTTTCATATTTAACCTAACACTGCAAATAAGCCTCCTAGTCCAATTATGGGTAAACCTGGGGAAAACCTTACAACTTCCAGGGAGTTCCTCTTATATTTTACAAAGAAATCTACATTTGATAAATAGCTAGAAACGGATGATAAATTGAAGACTTTATCATATAGAGATGAGGTCAAAATAGAATTAATGGTAGAAACACCCATAAGTCAATTTTTTACGTCATAATTTTCCTTTTAAGAAATAATTCACAAACCGAGTGCATACTAAAATGAGATACTAATTGGCAGTGGAAAACTTGTCATTTTAACTTCCAATAAACCAAGAAGAAGAATCAACGCTCATAAAACTTGCACTGGTGCCTATAGTTACAAAATTGTCAAAGCACCATGAAAAAAAAAATATTTATATTCTAAAATTTTCTTATGGAATTAATTCACCAAACAAACTAATAACAGGCTCCAAATACTGATACAGAAGACAAGATATGAGGCAAGGGGAGGGTAAGAACATTAAATTAACAACCACTCTACAATTTTGTAAAATGAAACAGAAAATAAATCAAATATATGAAATTTCTCAAGGGTAAATTCAAGGAGGGCTAATTTGAGTAATGCTTCATTTTTGCATTGTCTGACCTGCGAATAAATAGGTCTTCTCTCAACAACATTTTGTTGTGCGTTTATTAGATGTACCATCTCAAAGGACCAAAAAGTGAAGATGATCAATCATTGCATGCAATAAAACCTACAATCAACAGCTGTAATGGAAAAAGCCCACTACAGACATCTTATGAAACTTCACTTCTCCAAATTTTAATGCAGCTTTTTTGAAGTTCGCAGCTCAAAAAAAAAAAAAAAAAAAAAACCCCTCCAAACCCCAAAGGATTTCATAGATTTCCTTCCAGACTGCCTAGACAAGTGTACGATCTAACCTCCCAAGCAAGGAAGTTATTAATTTATTAAGTGAAAGGATACAAATCATATGTAATACCCATTCAGATAGTTCAAATACAGCTTATTCATCAGAATAAGTACTTGAGTAGTTAAAGGATAAATGAACCACATCCAATAATACATGATACTTACATGCGTTGTAATGTGGCATGGTACAGCATGCTTCCAATGGAAAGTATCACATTTGATATGTGAAGTACACTAAACCTCTTCTCAAAACGTTGCCTCAAAGCATTTACGAGGCCAATGAGTGCCAAAAGAATGCAAGGGACATTTGATATGGTATTGAAAAACTCTGCAATATAAGAAGAATAGGCATAATTTTTCTCACACCATTCAGGGGATGTTACCGGACCCCAAAAGCTTGATATTGCTTCAGTCATTCTTCAATATATATATGCTCAAAGTGTCTAATAATTAATGATGCACCTTCTGCTTGGCTTTAGTTGGGGTCATAACCTGCAAATATAAATGGGATATGATGAATGAGACTTTTCTTGGAAAGGAAACAAAAACAACTGGCAGTTTGCGTATTAAAATTTGAGTCATAACCACAAGGAAGAGTGAAAAAAAAAATCCCACTTTAAACTACTCCAAAGAACAAATTCACCAACCTCACAGATACTACAACTAAAACACCACATAAAATTTGCCCATTGCATGCATTTCGTTATCTCAACTTGTCATGACAAAATTTACACAAAATCAAGAAGTATAAAAAGCAATCATCCATTAAATGGACCAAAGGAATTGCAAATTGCTTCAAGAGAGGAAAAAAATTAATAATGATAAGCAAAGGAATGATGTTAAATGTCATTTGGATAGCAAAAAGGTGATAAATGAAAAACTTTTCATCCAAC
The DNA here is from genome assembly GCA_948208565.1 of Hura crepitans. Taxonomy (NCBI): domain Eukaryota; kingdom Viridiplantae; phylum Streptophyta; class Magnoliopsida; order Malpighiales; family Euphorbiaceae; genus Hura; species Hura crepitans. Next base: position 7,653 of record CANXYI011201553.1, read on the forward strand.
TTCAAGTTTCTATTATCAGCCTCCACAGGTAGAGCATAAAAATAAGTACACAGGTAGAGCATAAAAATAAGTAAGGTAAGCCTTTTTCCTCCTAGTTTCTTACATCTACTTCTATAACTCATTAAAGGGATCATAGGCTTGATTCTAGTCCTTGACCCCTTCTTCTAGATAAATAAAGGAGCCTAAAGCGCACCAACAAGGCATAAATCGTATAAGGAAATAGAGGACTCTATTGCAAGTAAGACATCCACAAAATTCTGGAATCAACTTCCGCAACCCTTTGTGGTATTTTGATGAGATAATCAAACTTTATTTCAGAAACGAATGCTGTTTAACCAAAAATAGGGGGAAATTTTTCATAAAGAAGCCAAATAGAACCTGACATTTTTTTTAATTACAACTTCCATGCATAAACAGACAGAAACTTGTAAAATGATGAGAAACTTCGAATAACTACCCTTTTTTCAAAAAAAAAAAAAAGAAAGGGGTGGAGGGTGGGGCCTGCGAAGAACAAAAACTGCCATGTTAATTAAAGTAACGCAAATGAATACAAAAGAACTACTTAGGACAAATACCAAAAGGGATCTGAAACTGAAGAATATTACTGGATGCCAATATTGCTCGGTTGATAACAAAACCTTCTTAATTGTTTAAAAAGGAAAAAAAACTAAGTTGATTTTGTTTAATGCTTAGATTGAAATCACCAAGTAGGGAGCAATAATAGCATTGCTTCTAATTATATAGCAGTCATACAACATATATAAATGATGAAAGTTGGTAGGAAACATATGCAAGGAAAATGGGGAAAAATTGAAGATAGATAAAGTTTAAATGAGCAAAAATTGAAGCCAATTTAATTTCCTCCAACTATTTTAGTAAGCATGCACGAAAAAAATCCCTTTACAACATGATCTGTTGTAAAAACTGAAAGTAGTAACTTCCAAATAGAAGCTTTTGTTTTAGAAGGTGAAAGGGGAAAACTCCTAAAACATCAACAAGGCCATCTATGTACACTTGAGGCATACAATTTAAGAGCCTCCATGCTAAAGGCTATCGATAAAAGTTTCCAAAACAAAATGTTAAATAAAAATCCTTGAGACACAATATCAAAAGTAACTATTTAGTTCTCATTTTTAATATACAAAACGGATTTCTACCAGTCCCAAATGCCCCTCAGTTCTACTCTCACTATCTAGGCCAGACAACAGTTAAAGGAATGGCATTCTCAATTTCTTTGTAAATAGCTAAACAAGGACAGATCAACCAGCCATCCATCTGTACTTCTCTACAAAGACAATCAATTAAGAATAAAATATACCAAAATTCAAGCTTCAAATGATTCACAATAGAATGGCAAAAAAAAAAATTTCCCAATTCATATTCTCTTAGCACCAGAAAAACTATTACCAGCTTCTTTTATTGAACTAAAAACAATTATCAGTAAGCTACCATAGAGAAAAATAAAACTTCCGTTTGAACCTTTGCCTTTTAAAGTAACCACTACTAAGGACTCATCCAAGGCTTTCGAAAAGTATCTGCAATTCCTCGATTCATAGTGAACGACAAACCTACACGGCCTTGTACTAAAACAATTGCTTGCAATATCATAACCATCCCAGTTATTGATTAACAGCCATAGGAGATGTTTGTTTAAAAGGAAATTTTCACCACAGCCAGCAAAAATAAAACAAGGATCAACACTGAATTAAAAGGAAGTACAATAAACAAGTCATTCTATCCCCATCTAATATGCTATCAGAAACCTACCCAGCGAATATAATCTTACCAAGTATTTTGTCTAGGCACAAAAATTTACTCCTATTTTCTGCCATGATATTCACAGCAGTAAATTTGATTGTAAGTGCTGAATATGAATACTACAGCGTAAGTTTTATGTTTTAATACTTTAACTATTAATATGCCAAATTCCTGACATTCTGCACTACTTGTGTAGGTAACAAAGTAAAAACTCACAATCACCTAACATTGGCCTCTTTTGTGCACTTATATCCCCTGGAATGCGAACATGTCCAAATCAAAGTGCGTTATCCGACTAAACATTAAGGTGATCAACCTATAACTGTCAAAAGAAATTCTAATAAATATTTTCCAAGAAGAACAAACAAGCAATAGTATGTTACAAGCTAGACATCCATTCAGCTATCAACAATAGGAAACAAAAAACTACCCAGTTCCCATTTGACCTATAACACAAGTTAAGCCTATAATCTGTACAGAAAATCAAGCATTGGGCTTTGAACAATGGCGTCAGGCAAGCAAACATATAAACTAAAAAATAAAAAATATAACAGAAGAAAACGCAAATCAATGCACTTCGGAAAATGTTCACAACGTAATTGCAACAAGATGTTATTTAACAATACAATACCTGAAAACCGAAGATTATAAGGTATCAAAACATCCAAAACTCTCATAAAATTACGAAAAAGACGGAGAAACTCACCATTAACAGTCAGATCTGAATGGCAAAAGGACCAATGTTCTATTAATTGAAAAAAATAAAATCCATAAAAAAAGTGAAATTTGCACAGAAAATTTGGATTCAAATCTGAGGTTCCATAGTAGAGAAGGGAAAAGAACAGCGACAGGATTCGCGAATGGTGGGAGTAAATTAGGGCTGGAAGGAATAGCGCGTGGGAAGATGGTCAAGGCATTTGCGATTAACACGTGCGGTAACTGAAAACGTGTAAGAGATATAATCCGTTGGATTCGAAGTTTGATATATAATTTTAGTAATGTGTGCTAATATTCCAGCATATGCTGCTGTGCTGTGATGTTGCATTGATTGCTTTAATGGTCTCGTAGAATCAGCATGTACCTTTTATTTCTTTCTAAGCATTTGTTCCGCCCCCGCCATTTTGAAGATTCTTACCGTTTCTTTTTATAAATTATAGTTTAGCCTATATAATTTTTAATTTATTTTTAACCTTATAATCTCTTATTAATTTTTTTATACTTATTTATTAAAAATTTCTTTACACTGATATTTTTTAATCCCTATGTTTTATTTTTTGAATCGATTTTAATATTACTTTCATCCCATTTTAAGTTATGAATATCAATACTTGATTTTATTTCATTTTAAATGCCATTTTAAAAATTTAAGAAAATATTAATAAAAAATTTGCATTTTATCTATTTTTAATATGCATTATTACATTTATATCTGCATTAATTATTTTTCTCTTTTTTATCATTTTTTATTTTAGTTAAAATCAAATAGAGCGCTTAGAATTAAAATTTTTTAAGCATTTTCTTGATTCTCATGCTAGATTGATATTGATCACTTAAAAAGAGACGGAATGAATACTATTAATT
>CANXYI011201585.1:0-10306 GCA_948208565.1 Hura crepitans
CATCCTTCCCCCTAATCTTATTGAGCTACCGTTTAATGAATTTGATGTCATACTAGGCATGGACTAGTTATCTAGACACCATGCCATGGTAGATTGCAGACAAAAGAGACTCACTCTTTAGATAGTAGATGGGGAGGAAATTAAAATAGTTGGTGAAAGAACATACTTTTTATCTAATGTTATCTCTATGTAACAGCTAAGCAAATGATTCAGAAAGGCTGCTAAGCATATTTGACACATGTAATTGATACTAAAAATATAGGACTTGATGTTAGTCAGATGCTAGTGGTAGTTGAATTTTTTAATGTCTTCTCAAATGAACTATCAAGGTTACCACCTAAACATGGGATTGAGTTTGCCATTGAGGTGTACCCAGGCACATCACTAATATCGATAACCCTTCATAGAATAGCACCTGTAGAGTTAAAAGAATTAAAGATACAATTGTAGGAGTTGTTAGATAAAAGGCTTATTAGACTCAGTGTTTCACCTTAGAAGTACCAATCTTATTTATAAAGAAGAAGGATCGTTCATTACAATTATGTATATATTATTGACAACTTAACAAAGTGACTGTCAAAAATAAATACCCACCACCTAGGATCAATGACTTATGTCTCAAAGATCAACCTGAGATCTAGGTATCACTAACTCTAGATAACAGGTTCTGATGTCTCAAAAATAGCCTTTCATACTAGGTATAGACACTATGAGTTCCTAGTGATGCCATTTGTTCTAACTAATGCCCCAGCTACATTCATAGACCTAATGAACTAGGTATTCAGACCATTCTTAGATTAGTTCATGGTGTTATTCATTGATGATATTCTAGTGTATTCCAAAACTAGAAAAGAAAATGAATAGCATCTTAGGCTAGTATTCCAGACCTTGAGAGAAAAGTTTTTATATGCTAAACTGAGCAAATGTGAATTTTGGCTAAATGAAATAGCATTTCTGAGACACATTACTTCGGTTGAAGGGATCAGAGTAGACCCAAGCAAAATTAAGGCTACACTAGAATGAAACCTCTGAGAAAAGTGAGATTAGAAGCTTTTTAGGATTAGTTGGATATTATAGGTAGTTTGTCAAGGGGTTCTCAATGATTGCTACTTCTATGACATGCCTATTAAGGAAAGATGTTAAAGTTGTGTGCAATCACAAGTGTCAAGAAAGCTTTGACAAATTAAATGCCATGCTGATAGAAGCCCTTATTCTTACATAGCTAAAACCAAGGAAAAACTTTGTCATCTATAGTGATGCCTCTCACAATAGACTTAGGTGTGTATTAATGTAAGATGGCAAAGTAGTGGCTTATGCATCTAAGCAACTGAAGCCATATGAGAGGAATTATCTAACTCATAATCTTAAGTTAGCTACTATTGTTTTTGCCTTGAAGATATGGATGTATTATCTTTATGGTGAGAGATGCTAAGTGTATACTAATCATAAGAGCCTGAAATACTTACCTACCTAGAAAGAGTTAAACCTAAGTCAATAGAGGTGGATGGAGTTGATCAAGGACTATGATTGTTTAATCGATTAACATCCTAGTAAAGCTAATGTTGTAGCTGATTCATTAAGCCAAAAACTTTTATGTGCAATGAATATACAATTGTAGTACTTGGAGGATGGAGCCTTATTAACCGAATTATAGGTGAAACCTGACTTGATTCAATCAATAAAGGAAGTGTAGGAGGATGATAATCAACTTAAGCATATAATGGATTTTATCAAAAAGGGAAAGCCTATTAAGTATAGAATCAAAGTAGATGGATACTTGTATTATCATGATAGATTATGCATGTCGGACAGGGAGGACAATAAGAGACAGATTTTGCAGGAAGCTCATAATTCTCCATATGTTAGGCATCTCGAGAGCATAAAAATGTACTATGACTTGAAGCCCTGCTACAGGTGGCTTAGAATGGAAAAAGATATAATAGAATATATGACTAGATGTCTCACTTGTCAATACAGGTTCCTTCTGGATTGCTTTATCCCATAGTAATACCAGAATGGAAATATGAAAGAGTCACAATGGATTTTATAATAGGACTACCTATGACTAAGAGTAAATGTGATGCAGTTTGGGTGATTGTTGATAGGCTAACCAAGACAACACACTTGAAAATAGTAAGAAAGGATTACTAACTAGAAAAGCTTGCACAGCTACACATTAATGTGATTGTAAGGTTGCATAGAGTGCCAGCATCTATTATTTCAAATTGAGACTCGAGGTGTAATGCCCCTACCTAATTTCCAAAGAAACCCAGTAGGAAGTACAACTTCTCACTAGGTTACCCATCCTGAAATTTCTTCAGCCCATATTCTTTAACACTTATAAACTTATTTATTTAATTGATAGATTTTGACTAATTCTTCAGTTTAACATTTAAACATTATTATTCAGGGTATCACAAACTTAAAAATCCATTTAATAGTCCTTAATTAACTTTATAGAAAATTAAGCAAAACAATGGCTACTCGAGTGACATTTTTAAAATTTAAACCTGTGAAAACACACTTTTAACATCATTCAAATACTCTTGTCACCCTCTAGAACCTTATGGTCCTCTAATATCATCAATCTTATCATTATCATATATCAAAACATCATATAGCGCCTCAGGCCCAAAATCATCAGAAGGTATAAAAATTAAAATCATTTAGATAATGGCCTTTATATACATTCTTTTATTCTACACTTATAATTACAAACACTTATAGCCTTTAAGCTAGCTAAACCCAAAACCTATAGTATTTACATGACTACATCTAATAAACCCCAACAGTAGCAAAAATATACCCTTCACTGTGGTCACCACTGCACTGTAAAATCTATAGAGGCTGGATAGCTATCCTCTATTACCGATGTATTAGAAAACTTATACTCTAAGTATAAAACTCAATGGTGAATTTGATATAATAAAAACATGCCAAGTAAGCACACATACATATCACACATACCATGAGAGCAAAATACATCATATAGTGTCCCTATTATAAAAATAATATTATTTTATTCACCGATCTCATTATTATATTAATATGTCCAATGACACTACTTAATTTTTCACAATTCTTATTATTGTCTATCATTATTCATTATTTAATTTATTATGTAGGCCTAACTGGTTGGACTACACTTATAGACATTAGATAAAAGGGAAATAAATGTTATCTAGTGGCCCATATTTTAGACCTCAATCTTTGCACCGACTTAGTGCAATGGCTCAGCTAATGAACCTTAGTCACTTCATTGACTTGATCTAATAGTAAGGACCTAGAACTACCTAGTACCAGATAAATAAAAATGTTATCATATCATTATATCATTAATCCATCATAGTGCAGTGGCCTAACTTGTGAACCTTAGTGGCTACACCCACTTGGTTTAATAACAGGGAATTGTCTGTACCAAACAAAAATATCAATATCATATTATGTAGTGGCTTAGCTAGTGAACCTTAGTCACCGCAATGACCTAGTACAGTGGCCTAATTATCAGGACCTCAACAGTTGCACCTGCCTATATTATCATACTGGTAAAGGCCTAGAGGACTAGTACCTTTAAAGCTGCAAACCCTTAGTTGACTAGTCAACTTATCTAGTGGGTGTCTAACTAATGGTCCAACTATCTTTTAATTACTTTTATTCCAATATAATCTCATTTCACTCATGGTCATAGGCTAACAATATTGATCATAAATTATGATCACATCGCTCACATCAAATGCCTAAGTTACACATCACTTTTTAGGCCATTTTGGGTTACATCTCTAGTCCAATTTGTACCATTCCTTTCATGCCATTTACAAGCCATTTCACACCCTAAATTATAGACACATTTTCATTACCTTTATTCTTTATACATTATACCATATTTATCCATATGTTCACACCCATTGCATGCCAATTCCATGTCATACATCTTATGTCATTATGTCATACCATTCTCACACATCTTAAATTATGACACACATACATACCAAGCATGTCGTCATGTCATACCTCTTAGCCAATGCATGAACATGGTCACACACATGCACAATTCCACATTTCTTCACACATGAACATCATATATCATATTTTTACCATACACACACATATATCATTCCACACCATGCATGTCATGCCATGATACATCATGTATACCTCTCGACTATATCACCCGTATATCGAGGCTCTGTGAACTATACCACTGAGGTCGAAAAGTGTTCTCAGAGTGTCGGGTCACCTTTATAAGGCTTGAGGTAGGGGTACTAGTCATGAAACTTTGAGGGACCATAAAATGATGAAATTGACTTAATTTAAAGATTTAGTAGAACTAATAAATTATTTTAGGCTGTAACCTAATGAGCTGTAGGCTCAAATGGAGTCGAACTAAGAATAACCTGAGATGTGTCCGGACAGACCTAAAAATGCCACACCCTAAAGGTTAAAAATTCCCCTAAGTCTATTGGTAAAAGAAATTTTGAATTTTGAGGTAATTTGTAAATTTTCTAAAATTTGAGGTTTTACACGTAAATTAAAGCAATTGGTTAACTATCCTATTAGTGGAATTTGGCTGTGAAATTTTATGAGCCCCTAAAAGGGACTAATTGAGGATTTTTAAAATAAACATAATAATTTTTAGAGGTCTGAGTGATTTTTAAAAATTTGCCAAGTTTATGTCAAAATCGAGCCTTTTCAGGTTGTTTAAGTGGCGTGTAGGCCCCATTCGTGCCACCTCAGCCACTATAAAAGGGCCAAGGTGACATATGGATAGTCTCTTGGCCATTTCTACTCACCCTCCACCTTTCTTCCTCTTTATTATCCTCACTACAGTTGATGCCATTTCTAGCTTGATTTGCCATTTTTATCTCCTTCCACAAGCTTTCTCTTATGTTTATTGCCACTAAAATCATCTTAATATGTGAGAAATTGACTTGTAAAGGTATTGGAGGCTATAAGAGTGGCTAAAACTTAAGAAAATTTAAGGAAGCTTAAGGTGTTCAACCAAGAGGACTAAAAGGGCAACTTCTTATGTGTAAGTGTTTAAGCCCTTTTTATTTTATTTCCTAGGGGATTTGATGATTCTAAGAATAGCATATGATTGGAAATTGATTTGGATGAGTGTGTAAATTTTGGTGGATTTTTAAAGGGCTTTGTGGTGTGTATAGAGGTCAAGCATAGGGTAAGGATTTGGTGATTTTCTTCAAGCTAGAAAAGTGGGTTTTAGCTCCTTTGGTAGTGAGGTAAGTAAATTTAATCCATTCAAAGCATGTGTGGTTTTTTTTTTTGCCATGAATAGAGGTTAGGAACCTTGTATGGAATTGGTATAATAGGTGTCTAAGGTGTGTAATATAAGGAGCTATATATGTAGTTAAGCTATTTATATATGGAATAAATGTTTGGGATGATGTTTGGATGAAAAGAATACATAGAATTCACTACTTAGTTAAGAGCATTGTGTAGGCGCACGTGTGTGTATATGGCTTAAAATAGTGTTATGGCATGTTAGTTAAGGTATACGACATGTAATATGCTTTGAATGTATGCGTAGATATAGAGAATTAAGTGTTTATATGTATGTCCCTTTATAGGTTGAGAGATTCCTTGATGGGTATAAATTGTGAATGGCATGTGCACATGGCTTATCGAAGTATTTTGGCTTGCCATTGATGGCATGTAAGGTGTAGGTGAAGAATTTAGTGAGTTAAGACTTGTATATGTGTGTTGGTATTGTGGTAGAGGCATGTTATAGTGTATAGTGGCCTAATTTGCATGGTAAAAGCATAAATATGTGTTTAGGCATGTTTGTGTAATGTCTAAGTGTATATAAAAATGTTTAATTAAGATAAAAAGCATGTATTAGGTAAAAAGGAACTTATGGCCAAGAGATTGGCAAGGTAAGTGGATATGGAAATGACGTATGGCCTAAATAGCATTTATGTGTGCAATGGCATGACATTTATAGCATTTTGTACATGGCATGACTTAGGTTGGTGTGCATGTTTAGTGTGGCATGAAATAAGTAACATATGGGATATTTTAAAGTATGGAAAAAAGGATTGAAAAATGAACTTAAAACTGACTTAGAATGGCATGTAAAATGGCTTTAAAAAGGGTTTAAATTTAGGCATGGAAATATATCTTAAAATGACCTAAAATGTAATGTTTTTGTAAGTTGGTATATGAGCCATTTGTTTGGCAAATGGATGCCCTTCTTTGAGGTTAGCTTTAGGCCTATGGAAGTATGTGATCATTGGTGCAATTGGCACTAAAAAAGGACATAAAAAAATAAAAAATGGCCGTCGTAATTAGGCAAAATGACCTATAACTATCTCGTAAAATGGGATTTTGGAACTGTAATTAAAATTGCTATTTAACATGAATATATGTGAGCCAAAATAATAGGGTAGACTAGATTTAATATACATGTAATTATGCCTTAGGAATTGAGTCAAAAAGTGATAGAAAATTTTACTTGATTTTGCTTAGTAGGGCTAAAAATGACCTATAACTGTTTAGGTCAAAAATCAATTGCTTGATAAAAATTTTATATATCTATTTTTCACCTCATAATATTATAAAAAGGTGATCAGTAAAGAAATAAACTTAAAAATGCTATTAGATAGCCTATTAGTTAGACACCCATTGGATGGATTGATTGATCAACTTAGGGATTAGTAGTTGCTGAACTGTCTGATTATCAAGCTGGGTCAGTGCAGTGGTTGAGGTTTATTATTAAGCCACTGTACTAGTCTATGGGGTAAGCACTCTTTGTTGCTCATACTTTTGATTATATATTGAAATATGCCGATGCAGTAGCAAAGGTCCCTAGAAGGGCCACTACACTAGTCTGTTGGGCAGACCCTAATGGATTATTTGATATGATTAGTGTCTTAAGAGGTCTATGGACTAATCCCTATGCACAATTACTCAGCATTTTACCCCTTAAGAGGTTCTTATGAACTAATCCCTATAGGATATAGTAGGCTGATATAGTGGCCGGGGTCTAAAATGTGGGCCATTGCACATCTTTCAGTTCCCTCTTATTCCAGTGTCTATAAGTGTAGTCTACCTAGTTAGGCTTATTTAATAATTTATACAATATACTTAGATATAATGGAATGATTAAATAAATTATAGAAAGAAATTGAATAAAATGATTATAGTGGCATTTTGTTAATTTTAAAGAAATAATACATACCAACTGTATGACACCAATCATTTGGCATGTGGCTCACACACTACACCTAGACTATTAATTATAATTGCATGTGTGTATTAATGCATGTTTTAAATGGTTTAGATTTGCATACTGAGTTTTATACTCAACATACCTATGTTATGGTGTTGTGGTAACAAGGATGAGCAAGCTAGCCTTGGTGATCGGGCAGTGTAGCTGTACAGTAGTTAAAGGGTAAAAGAAGTTGTTGTCTTTCTTTTCATTGTGGCACTCATATAATATCCTATAAGTTTTGGGTTAGCATGCTTAAAAGCTACTATGTTTGTATATATTAACCTAAATGTAATGTATATAAACTGTTATGGTGTTTGTTTGGTTTGTGTGTGAACTTGATAACTATGGGCTTGAGGCCCTATATGGTTGAATGCTAATATGTAAATATATGTCTAATGTTGACTGATGATTGATTGGGGGACCATAAGGGTCCAGAAGGAGGTTTGTGAATTTGTGGCTTATAGAAACGTTTTAACAGGTGAAAAAATTTTTGGTATGTCAACTAGGCAGCTGTTATGCTGCCTAATTTTTTGTGACTTGTAAAGTGTCTATATATACCTTGTCTGAGTCTATCAAACCATGATTGAATGTGCTTAAGGATTAGATTGGGCATCTAAGCAATATCTAATAGCATTCTAGTATAGCTTATAAGTGTTGAAGAGTTTTCTCCTAGAGCAATCCTAGGATGAGTGACCTATTAGGAAATGCCTTGTTGATCGGGTTTTTTTAGAGATCTAGTAGGGGGTGTCACATTTGGTGATATTAGAGCCTAGGTTTAAAGTTCCTAGGTAAGTTACTTGAGTGCTAGAGTCTAGGATTGGTTAGGTGCTATGCTACACTGCACGGAGGCTGATAAGTTTGTGATTTTTGTAGTAATATGAGATGGTTGATAGACCATTAGAGGAATAAGTAGAGAAAGTGGCCAGCTATGCTCCGACTATAATATAAGGAGTAGAAAATGTAGCTACTCCTAAGCCTAGTGATGCTGCACATAGGCCACTACCTTAGGCATAGCTATAAGCAGAGGCATCTCTAGTTTTGTTATAGCAAATAGTAAATCTATTGAGACATACCTCTGCACCTACTGCTCTACCTTAACCTCCTCCATTAGCTATAATACCTCCACTATTCCTAGCTCTTATGTGGAAGACACCATTGGAGAGAATTAAAAAGATAAGAGCTATGGATTTTTTGGGCATGAAGGAGGATGATGTAGCACAAGCAGACTACTGGTTGGAGAGGAATTTTAGGATTTTGGAATAGCTAGAATATTTAAAAGAAGATAGTTTAAAGTGTACAACTTCCTTTCTATAAGAAGAAGCATATCATTGGTGGGATACTATCAGAAAGAGGAAGCTAGTGGCAGAGCTCACATAGGAGTTTTTCCTAATGGAATTTAGAAAGAGGTATATCCTTGAGTCCTATAAGGATAAGAAGAGGTAGGAATTCTTAGATTTGAAATAAAGTAGGAGGATAGTGGCTGAATATGAGAAGGATTTTACCTGACTAATTAGATATGCAGAAGAGTTCATACCTAATAAAGAGGAGAGTGTAAAAGATTTTAGAAAAGGTTGAATATGGAGTTAAGAATATAGATAGTAAACCCCAGGGTAATAGACTTTGCTGTATTAGTGGCATCTACCTATGACATAGAGGAAATGGCATAAGAAAAGAGAGATTTCTTCCAGAGAAAGAGACAGTTTACTGTGAGGCAATCCAGTGCCACCCCAGGTGATAGTAAGAGAAGGAGTGAGGCACTATCTCAGTCCCAATCTGTGCATCAGGCATTGAGACAAGTATAGTCTCAAAGATTTGGGCAAGCTTCCACCATCAAACCCCGATTGCTTCCTAGAGCTATTAGTATTCCTAGTCCATTAGGTAACAAGAATAGACCCTAGACCTATAACACATGTAACAAGAAGCATTAGGGATAGTGTTGATCTAGTAAAAGGGGAGAGTGCTTTACTTGTGGTGCCAAAGACCACCATCAAAGAGAGTGTCCTCAAAGGCAGCCTAAGGGTGCTCACACTTAGGTATCCATAGTGGCACCTCAAAATAGGGGTCAGAGATAGAGTGGTGGGGATTAACTTAGTCCTAGTTAGAGGACCAAATTAGAAGCCTATGCCCTAGCTAAACAGTATATTGTTAGAGCCAAAGAGGAGGTAGCACCGTTAGATGTTATAACTAGTACTTTTTACTTATTTAATATTTTAGTTTTGACTTTAGTAGACCCATAACCCACACATTCATATGTATACAACATATTGGCACATGATAGAGGACTAAAATCTGAGCATGTGAACATAGATATAGAAGTTAGTAATCCTATAGGGTAGAGTGTGCATGTGAATAAAGTATATAGACAATGTCCTTTAGTGGTTCAGGGTTGTTTGTTTCCTATGGATTTGATTGAATTACCTTTTCACGAGTTTGATGCAATTTTAGGAATGGATTGGTTTTCAAAGCATTAAGCTATACTTAACTGTAAAGATAAGAAGCCTCCAAACTATAAAGGGATAGATAATGACAGTTATGGGTGAGAGAAACAGTGTGAATAATCTCATCTCAGCTATTACAATAAAGAAACTCATTCGAAAAGGTTGTGAAGCCTATTTAGCTCATGTCAAGGATGCTAATGCTTTTACCCCAGTACTTAATTAGATTTCTATAGTGTCTGAGTTTCCTAAAGTGTATCCTGATAAGTTACCAGGTTTGCCTCTATAGTGAGAGCTTGATTTTGAAATTGAGGTGTATCCTAATACAACTCCTATTTTTATTACTCTTTATTGAACGTCACCTATTGAGCTGAAAGAATTAAAGGTGCAACTATAGGAACTATTGGACAAAGGTTTCATTAAACCCAGTGTTTCACCTTAGGGAGCCCATGTGTTGTTTGTAAAGAAGAAAGATGGCTTGCTTCGATTGTGTATTAATTATAGACATTTGAATAAGGTGACAGTGAAAAACAAATATCCTTTGCCTAAAATAGATGACCTCTTTGATCAGTCGAGAGGTGCAAGTGCATTTTCTAAGATCGACCTAAGATCTAGATATCATCAGCTAAGAGTCAAGGAAGCT
>CANXYI011201613.1:0-10283 GCA_948208565.1 Hura crepitans
ATATATATATTTTAAGCAATTGCATATATTTTTAATTAATTTATGTATGCGTGAATTAATTTTAAATTAAAGATTTATATGTGTAAATTTTATTATAACAATAAATGTAACTGAGGATAGGAATGATTATGTAGTGCAAAAGAAATTTTAATAATGATGATGGATGAAAATATATTTTATTACAAAAATATTACTATGTTATTTGAAAATTAATGAATATAACAAATTGAAGCTTATTCTCTATAATACTAATGCATAAGATAATAAATTTTTCTTGTTTCAATATCAATAGAATAAAAGGGACATTTAATATTATATTCCTAGTCTCCATGTATGGTAGCTGTTGTTTGTTGTAAGTTAACAAAGCTTTGATGGTTTTAATTTGTTATTTGATCCGATTGAGAGCATTTATTTCATAATATTCTACATAGTACAATTATGTTCTTTCTTTCATTTAAGTCAAATATAAAATATAAAATGGTGATTCCTTTGTTTTTTTTTTAGCTAACAAAGCTATGCCATAATCGTAAATTGCTTGTATCATTTTTGATTCTGTTACCTTTTGAGTACTCAGATTCCTTCCTTGTACATATTTTAGTAGAAAAAGAGATATGTACCTAACAGTAATTTAGCTCTTTTGTTGCCAATTACTTATGCTTTTATTAAGAAAACTCAATAATTATAATCCAAATTAAGTAATTTTGATTTAAGATTTGAGAGTTTGAAGTCTCTTAAAATTTTTTATACGTATAATATATCTGAAATTGTTTTGCATATGCAAGAAAGCATAAGAAAATTGAATTTGTTAATTTCAAATAAATTAAAGTGGATAATAAGAGAATGAAGGAAAATTGAGTAGGAAAAGATCAAGGTAAGTGATAGCCATATTGCTGAAACTTTTTTCATCTTGCTGTAAGTATTTATGGAGTTTGTCTTGACCGTTTCAGATGATAGAGCTTCAATGATATTTTTATCAATTTTTTTTGTAGCATCATTTTATTGTGTTAAATATAAGTTGATATATACTTAATTCTTTATATAGTTAAATTAAATGTTTCTTTGCATACTCCAATTACTAATTTTTTTTTGTTGGTTTCACGATTTCTAAATATAAACTTTTGATAAGTTTTTACTGATTTTATAACTCTCATGTCTATTAGATGCAATGGAATATGAATGGAGTTTCTAAATATAAACTTTTAATAGGTTTTTTATAATTTGCAACTCTTGAAAGTAGTACATGCGATGAGATTTGGATGGTGTGGTGTAATTTTCAATTGAATATATAATAATAGTTGTATATTTTTTGAGATATTTATTTGATTCTTTAAATGATTTTACTTTTTAGTTATGGTTATTCAATTATTATTATAAATGGCAAATAAATTCAATCACCAACCTTTTAATCTTCCTAATTTTTAGAAAATAATTCTTTTTATTGAATTAGAATATAATTTTCTAAAAAAATAAAAAATATTGTAGAACATACTTATTAAGTTTTCAATTTAAATTATAATTAGATTAATTGAGAGTAATATTATTGACGTTTCAAATATTTAACAATTCTAATTCTTTAATTATTAATCCTTATATTTTTTAAAAAATAATTACGTATTTAGCAGTATTTTCTTTGAAAAAAAAAGCTAATCGATTCTAAGGTTTGTCATTATTAAATATTTAGAAAGAGAATTTTCCGAAATCTAACTGTAATTTATGATTTCATTAAACATTTGTATTTAAATATTCTACTTTCATTTCTTTGAGTTTAATTATAAATGAGCTTGTTACTAGTTATGACATTATGCAGAGGTCCACGTCAGCTATACGTTTGTATTAAAGAATCCTAATATTAAAGCTAACCGAAATAATCATGATGGAAGAAGGAACTCAAAAGCTTTTTTTTTTATTTTTTTAATTTTTGCCTACATAATTGAAGAATAATTTTTTTTAAAAAATGATAAATAAGTTTTTTTTTTCAATTTTAGTGAGTCTCTCTCTAAGGAGAGAGTGACACTTAATCATCTAATTACAATCTAAAGTCCAACTTCATATATATATATATATATATATATATATATATATATATTGATAGAAAAAAGAAGAAATTTTAATGAAAAAGATGATGTAGGATTCTCAAATATCATAAATTTCAATTTGTAATATTTTCTTTTTCGAATTTGACAATCCTTATTACCATTTTTTTATTCAAAGGTAGAAGAAAATTAACTACAAGTAATATGAAGAGGTTGATAGAAGCAAGAATTGAATTAAAAAATCATTAAAAAGAGAGTTGACGTATAAGCATTCTCTACTATATTTATTATTTGACAAAGAGCTAAATATTTTTTAATAAAGATAATTGTAAATACTCTAATCTCATAGAGTCTTTCTCTACTGAGAGTGTCAGATCATATATGAAAAGCATCCCGAGATAAACGCAATGCGGGATTAATAAAACAATTTTTATTTAATTCATTTTTATTTGTTAAATATTATTACCTATTAATTTTAATTATGAAAAAAATAATATATATATATATATATATATATATATATATATGAATGCGCATGTTTGTTTTTTTAGCAATTATATATATTTTAAATTAATTATGTGTGCATGAATCAATTTTAAATTAAAGATTTTTGTGCACAAATTTTATTATAATAATAAGTGTGATTAGGGAGAGGAATAATTATGCAGTGCGGAAGAAATTTTAATCATAATGATGGATAAAAACATATTTATTACAAAAAATATGACTACTAAATATAATTTGAAAATTAATGGATATAACAAATTAAAACCTATTATCTATAATACTAATGCATAAGATAATAATTTTTTTTTCAATATCAACAGGACGCAAGCTGATATGATGTTCTTAATCTCTACATGTAGTAGCTATTGTTTTAAAATATCAGTGATTGTTTGTTGTAAGGTGACAAAATTTTGATGGTTTTATTTTGTTATTTAATCCGACTGAGAGCATTTGCTTCAGAATATTTCTGCATAATACACTTGTATCATTTTTCTCATTTGAGTCAAATATAAAATAAAATGGTGATTCCATTGTATTTTTTGAGTCAATAAAGCTATGCCATAATTGCAAATTGCTAGTGTCACCTTTGATTCTGTTACCTTTTTGTGGTTGAAGAAGGGTTGTGCCTGTCTGTTGCTCATGTTTTTGTTAAGAAAATTTGATTGTGATAATCTAAATTAAGTAACTTTAATTTAAGATTTGGGAGTTTGAGGTCTCTCAAAATTTTTTGCCCATATAATATATTTGCAACTGTTTTGCACATGCAAGGAAAACATATAAAGAAAATTGAATTTGTTAATTTCAAATAAACTAAAGCGCATAATAAGGGAATAAATGAAAATTGAGTATAAAGGCATTTGGTAACCATATTGCTAAAGCATTTTTTCATCTTGCTATAAAATATATGTGGAGTATTGTTTCGACCTTTTTAGATAGTGTTGTTTCAATGATATTTTTTTGTCAATATTTTTTTTGTTGTGGCGTTATTTTGTTGTGTTAAAGGTAAATTGATGTATACTTGATTTTTATATAGTTAAATTAGATGTCTTTTGTATACTCCAATTACTATATTTTTTTTTGTTGGTTTTAGAGTTTATAAATATAAATTTTTAATAGGTTTTTAATAATTTGGAACTCTTGTAAGTATTATATGCATTGAGATTTAGATGGTGTGGTAGAATTTTAACTAAATATATAATAATAGTTGCATATATTTTGAGATATTTATTTGATTCTTTAAATAATTTTCGCTTTTTATTTGTGGTTATTCAACTATTATTATTATTAATGGCAAATAAATCCATTCACTAGAATTTTATTTTTCACAACTTTTAGAAAATAATTTTTTCATTGAATTATAAGCAGTTTTCCAAAAAATAGAAAAAATATTGTAGAATATTATAATTAAGAACAAACTTATTAAATTTTCAATTTAAACTATAATTAGATTAATTGTGAGTAATATTATTGACGTTGTAAATATTTAACAACTCTAATTCTTTAATTATTAATTCGTATTTTTAAAAAAGATTATCTATTTAAGAGTATTATTACAGTGTGTTCGTGCATCAGTATGTACAAATGTGCACCATTAAATTAAGACGCGTGTATATCACTTAATTAATTTAACAATGCGCATACGTGCGTACCAGCGCATGAGCGCGCTGAATCATGACCCTATACTCAGTTTTTTTTTTTTGAAAAAAAAAAGTTAATCAACTAAGAGGTTTGTCATTATTAAATGTTTAGAAAGATAATTTTTCTGATTATGATTTCATTATATATATATATATATATATATTTATATTGAGCTTACTTATAAATGAACTCGTTATTGATTATGACATTACGTTGGAATGAACATCAGTTATATTTTTATATTAAAAAATCTTAGTATTAGAGTTAACTGAGATAATTAATAGTTAAAGAAAGTATTCAAAAGTTTTTTTTATTTTATTAATTTTTTACTTATATAATTGAAAGATAATTTCTAAAAAAAGATAAATAAGATTTCACCAGTTCTTATAAATCCCTCTCTTAAGAGGAAGCGACACCTAGTCATCTAATTACAAAGATTCAGCCTTACATATACACTAGTAGATGACATGCGCTCAGCGCAATGATGTAATAAATTATTTATTTCACATCTATTTTTAAATAATTTCAGAAATAAATTAAAAATCAAAGTTATATTAATGAATTTGATGGGTTAATTTTTTAAATTGATCTTGGATCGGTTCTTCTTGAATTAATCATCAAATTGATCCTCGATTAGTTAATTATAGCCTCCAAAAATAATTATGTCAATTTCAAATATATGGGCGTGCAAAAAATCTTAGAATATCTAGCAATAGTTGAAAAATCAAGCTGGCGAGCGAGAAGATAAATTATAGTGACAGTTGTACAATGAGATCGACAATAAACTTAGGAACACAAAACTCGAATTTGGGTGTACATTCTTTAATTGAAAAGTCACTGTATTTTTTCAAAAATAATTTCTGTAAATTTCATCGACAAAAACAATATTAAAAAACTCATCATATAACCAAAACACATGTCAAGTGACAAATCAAGATCATTAAAGAACAAAATAAAAATGAAAGCAACCAAAAATTCATAACAAAGATGAAACAGAAGTAGTAGTTTGTTGAAACATAATAAAAGTGATTCCATATAAAAGCTTTACAATAATACTACAATATTTTCAGGCTTTACATATTGTATTTTCGATCCTCAAAGCTGAATTTCCCTGATCCAAATAAAAAAACTCACCACTAAAAATATTAAGAAATAAGATCATGATATTTAATGGGCATATATTCCTTAATTCTCTAGCAACAACATAAAAAAAGAAATGGAATTGAAACGATATAAAAAAATTTATATTACAAATTATGATTTTGGATAAAAAATAGTGACGTAAAAAAATAGATTTTGAATCTTGAATGACATGACAATTTAGTGTAATATTAAAATATATATTAGAAAGAATTCAAAATAGGAGAAATATGTAGAGGTGGTAAGGAATGAAAGTCACATGATTAGAAATCAAAATATTAATGGGAGGGTCCAAAGGCAAAAGGATTCTTGAATTTACGTAAGAAATTAAGGCAACAAGGGAGACGAGAATAGAGAAGAAGAGAAAGAAGCTTGGGTTTTTTTGTTCTTGTAATAGCCACAATTTGGCATAGACCAAAGCAAAAACATCGCCCTCTTCACTTGTGGTGTTCCAAAAGCTGCGATGTAGAGAGCAAAAGGAATTAAAGAATGAATCTTGTAATAAATTTCAAATGTTATAAATTTTTTTTCATTAATTATGTAATCCAGAACATGCAAAAATATACAAGTAAAAATAAAATTCTGTAATAAATTTCAAATGTTATAAATTTATTAACAACATTAAATTATATTTTAATATTTTTTATAACTATAATATGATACAATATAATATTTTATATTTAATTTATATATTTTTTGAACCAGTCTGAATTTAGTCTATGCTAGTTAGGCGCAAATCCAACTTAATCCTCATTTTTTTTTTATTTGAGTTTGAAATAAGAAAAATAATAGAAAGCTTATCAAATTCATCCAAAAACTGAACGTTGAATAGATCTAGTCATTGGTAGAAAGATTTGCACAAAATAAAGTAACAAATATCTTTCTTCAATTTTAAATATAATGTATGGAAAATATAGTCATAAACTACGAGTATTATGAAATTGATGGATAATTAATTGGATTAAATACATATTCCATAGAACAACAACTCAAAAAGAGTTAATTTTAAGAAATAAATGTGAAACAGAATAGGTAAAATATTTCATCTTATTTATTGTCTATTTTATGAAATTTAATTTCTTCAAGCTCTTATCTATCTAATTGTGATTCTTGAATTTAATTCATTAAGGGTGGAATTAACGTGATTGAAAAATTACGTTTAATTGACTATTCAGACAAACTGGATGGGTCTATTTGACCCTTCAACCAATGAGCAATGCTATTTGCCTTCAAAATTCAAAATAGTATAGTTTTTATCACAAAATGTTAAAGATTGACTTTCATTTTAACCTGTTGATACGAAATACTTGCACTTGCATGATCAAATCATGCCATATAATAATTCAAAAAATAAACCAATTTACTGATAAATTGAACATGTCAGGCTGAAGTTTCAAAATTGGCTTTGATATTTACTGTAATTTGAATATGTCAAATTAATAGGTAAATAATGGAATGAAGAGGGACAAATTTATCTCTATTTTTAAAATTTTAAGGATACTATGCTGGAGGTAAAACTTAAAAGATAGGGTTATTTATTTAGTCAAAATTTAAGAGGTAATTTACCTATTTACCTCTTGGCGAATTGCTAGTTCCTATTTCACCTATTAAAAACTCAAAAGACTACACAGAAAGAATCAAATTAGACCAAACCAAACATTTAATTTTCAATTCTATTTAATTAGTGAATCGATATACTAACATTTCTTTTTAAAAAAAGTGCATTAAGGAAAGTAGATGCTCATTTTAAATGCTATCAGCTTTCCTTGATGATTTTTTAAACGCATGTTCTATTGCCTTATTTTTTTCATTATAAATTTATTTTTTAAAATACATTCTAATGGTAAAACTGCCTTAATATATTAGAAGCAAGCTCAAATCTTCACTCATCTTTTTCCGATGTGAGAAAAAAAATTGATTTATAAATTTATCCTACAAATTAATAAAGAAGCAATTCATTGCTTCTTAAGACATATTCCATCGATATATTTAATTTTAATCATAGATTTCAAATTTAAACTTTCACTCTCATTTTTCTCTAAAAAAAATATCTATAGTACACCGTTATTTGGCCAAAAGGGCAAAAAGGTTAAAATTGTTTATTTATTTATTTTTTGGTAAAAAATTCCCTTTATCGAAAATATCAAATTTATTTTTTTAAAAATAAAAAGTGAATTTTAGCATAAAATAAAATTTAATTTTTGAAAAAGTATTATCTCTTAGTAGATTCAATTCTAATTATCTTATATTAAAAAATGCTAAATACTTTCTCTTTTTTACCTTTCTTATTACCTTATTCTTTCCTTGTATGACATGTGTCCAATTAAATTAAAATATAGACTTTAATTTCAATATATGGATATTTGTCACGTGGAGAATAAAGAAAGTGATAAAAAAGGATAATAAGAAGAAAGTATAATTACTTTCAACAAAAGAGAAAATAAATAGATAAAATTACAAGAAATTAAAGTGGGCATTTTGAACAATAAAGTGAAAATTCAAAGAGAGGAAATAGACTTTAAATATCCAAATAAGAAATTTTAAATATTTAAAAATATACACTTTAGAAAGAACAAAAATTATAAATCGGAGACTAAGGGTGCGTTTGGATTCATTTTGCTTTTCTATTTTTTGATTTTTTAAAATAAAAAATAAACTTTATTTGATAAAAAATTTTTGCTTTTGCTTTTATTAAATAAAATGAAATTATTTTTAAATAAAAAATATAATCCATAAAACAACAAATTATAGATATTTTTGTTTCATTTTTTTTTTATCATTTTTCATTATCGACTTTGCCACCATCATCAACGCCACCACCGATACTACCCACCACCTTAGTTGCCATTTATACCACCACCGGCACCACTATCAACTCTGCTGTCGTTGTTGCCACCACCAACACTACCATCACTAGGACCACCATGAACATTAGCTTTGCCATCGCCACCACCATTGCCGCTGCCGCCATTGCCGCTGCCGCTATTGCTAACACCACTATTAACATTGTAGTCGTTGTCGCTGCCACTTGCTTCATAAATATCACCACTAGTAGCACCACAGATGCTACCTTCATCGTTGCCAATACCATTGACAATTATATTGCCGCCATTAGTACCATCATTGTTGCTACTGTCACTAACACTACTATCAACTTGTTATTTTTACCACCAACATTACTGCCGCTGCCCTTGCCACCATCACTAATGCTGCTGCCACTAGCACTACTATCAATATTGCCGCCACTGCCATTATTACCACCATTGACATGATTTTTGACAATACAATGTACCATAAGAATATTTATTTTAATAAATCTTAGTTATAATGATAAATTAATTTTGGTTGAAAGATATGTCTATATGCTAAAATAAATAAAATAGTTTTTAAAAGTTTACTAAAAAAACCAAAATTAGATTTTATTTTTAAAAAATAAAAACTAGAAAGGAAAAATCATACCAAACACAACCTAAATTATTATATCATAAGGGAATTAGAGGATGAAAAGACTTACGAGATTTATTAAAAAAAATTAAAGAACTAGATTGAAGAGTTAAGAGAATAGAGGGACTAATTAAATAACATACCATAAGGTGTATAGTACTCTAGGAGTACCATAGTCCACCACCAAAATGGCCAAATAAACCCATTCCCTTGTCTCCTCTTCTTCAAAATATGCAACATAGGATAGAAAACAGAAAAATTTTACATCTCCACTTTAAGTTGCCGCTACTAAAGGGAAAATGGTTCAATTAATTGGTGCATGAGAGTGAAGTCGAGGGTATTTAGGTCATAAGATAGTGGAATTAAGTATTGTTTCAGCCTTAGAACTTAAGAATAGAAAATTTCGATTCTCCTTTTCAATTTAGAATTACCAATCTAAAAATGGAAATTACAAACACTTCATTACCATTCAAAATATTGAAAAGGAGTTGAGAGATAGTGAATTGAAGAGTTGGGATTAAATTAAAGGATCAAAGTTAGAGGGTGGCTGCAGTTGATTTTGCAGCATGCGCTGCAATTTAAGGGAATTAAGTATCTAAGGTGGAATAATATAGTTATCATTTTTTTCAACAATGGTTTTAGATCAACTAAGTATAAATTTTACCACAAATTTCATTAGAGTTAAAAGATTAAGACATAGAGTATGGTGCATAAGGCTTAATTATGTAAAAGTTACAATTTATTGAAGGTGTATTTGGCTTGTTACCTCGATTTCTAGACACTATTGTAAAGGAAGAATTATGTTAGGATTAATTTGGGAAGTGATACATGTAGCTCGAGAAGGGAATTGAAGGCTAAACCTTATTTTGGAGAACTGAAATAGGTTCGTGGCTATTCTTAGTTCTTTTAGTTAAAATTTCTAAGAGAATACAAAATTTTTGTGAGTTTTTATTTTTTGTTAAAATGGATGTAATATGCTAATAAAAATAAAAATGGAATATATATATATATATATATATATATTTGAGTTGTTGGGTCAAATTTGTAGAAAATTTAAAGATGGAAGAACATATTTTTGTCATTAATAGTGATAGATTATTATTGTTGATATTATAAGCAGCAGATGATGTTTGCTTATGTCATTTGTTGCCAAATTTTGAGTTTTGTTTACTATAGGCAGCTTTAAGCATTGGGCTCTAGCAGCAGTTAAATGGATGTGAATAGCTAATACATGTTGAAATTAAAGGGAATTGAAGGTTTGGATTGGAGCTTGAGGTAGAATTTCAAGTCAGTGCCTATTCTTTACTTTTAGAGTAGTAAATTATGTTGGAAGAACTCTATGATGGCAATGAAAGGTGTGGCTACTATATTTAGGGGTTTTAATCATGTTTATAAATTCCAGAGGGTTAGAATATGAAAGGATTTGGATATAGGAAATGAGCTATGATCTTAAGCAAATAGGATTAAGAAATGGTTTGTAAATTTTCAAAAAAAAAAATCAATAGGGTTAGCTATTACGTT
>CANXYI011201665.1:0-17820 GCA_948208565.1 Hura crepitans
GCATGATATCTTTTGATGTTGCATGTGAGAATGTTGCTTGTGATAAGCCTAAGGCTCTGAGATTTTTTATGTTGATATAAAGGGTCATAAAAACCCATATAGAGTTGTGTTGTGATGTATGTTAATTAAGAAGTGTTTTTAATAGGTTTACTATTTGGAAAAGTGTCTCGGTAAAATTGTTATACTGCCAAATTTTTGACACAATCCTATTAGTTGCCACATAAAGCTTGCTAAATGGTTTTTAGTGTTTTCACAACTCTTTAAGTCAAGAAATGTTTTATTTAATAAAGTTTTAATTGAATTAGGTTTTATGGATAACAAAATTAGATATCGATATATGTGCACACTCACTATTCGGGTCCAGTGTATGGGTTGGGTAGAGGGTGTGATAGAAACTCATTATTCTATATCACAGGTACATGCATCCTACTATCTTGCTTGAGCCTACACTCAAACCACTTGCACCTTTCAATCTTCATATGAACTATCGCTTTTGTATATCTACTCAGCTTGGCAAACTCTTTCTCATACTTTGATATGGATCTATACCTATACTTTATATTATTAAACCCTTAACTCTTATTGTCCAGATAATTCTCAATTATATACTTCTTCTAAAACTCCTCCAAAAATAAATCCCATGTCAAATCCTTTTATAACACTAGAAAATCCCAACATAGTGAATAGTGACACCTGAAAGTCATGAATAGTGACTTTCGGGACATGATCAGGAATATCATACTAATTAAAAGATAATGTTAAAAGTAGACAATGGGTAAAATCTTATGTGAATATAAGGACATTTGAAGCAAGATTATGAATAGTAAATCCCAAAGTCTTAAATAGTGACTTTAGCTATGGGAATAAGGTTTCTAACCCTATTAATCAAGAGTTTATGAGTTAAATAGCCTATCTTTATAGTTTGGTAATGAAATGAGAATGTTTGAATGGAAATTGAATGATAACAAGGGTTTACATGTATAGTTTCTCTCAAGGGTGAATAAGTTCTCTTAGGACTTAACTCATGCTGATGCTATAGAATGATGGAAATAATTGTAACACAAATTTGGACAACATTTGGAAAGGAAACAAGGTTACTAAGAGGGTTAAAAATGAAGAAAATTAAAGATAAGGGACTAATGGGATATAAGATAAAAGTTTAAGGACTATTGGGATGAGGAGGGGAAAAGTTAGATTTTCCTATATAATACAACTTAACTCTTTAGTCAAGGAGGAATAGTGGCAAAATCATTTCTTTTATTCTCTAAGAAGTTGACACCACCCTCCTCCCCAAAACCTTGATTTTTTCTTTTCTCGTTCCTCACTTTTACCCCTTAAATACACCTCTAAACCCTAATTCCCCAAGTTTAAGGCTATATCAAGGTTAAAAAAGCAAAAGGCAAAGGTTGGATGGGAAGATTTTTGAAGAAAGATGTCTTGATGAATAGTAACCCTCTTTTAGTTGAGTAAGTTTTCGTGAGGTTTTATATTTTTTTTAAATTTCATTAAGGACCCGAGAACACATTTATTAAGTTGGATTTGAGTTTTTATGCTTGTGAGAATTTATATGAACTTTTGTATGTTACGAAATGATTAGTAACCAAATTTATAGAAAATGTTTATTTTCGTAGTTTAAAAATATTTGGGGTGTTTTTTTTAGGGCAAATAAGAGTTCTTTAAGGTTGCTTTAATGATTAGAGGCACATTATATTTTTTGTGAATTTTTTTATTATGGTTACAGTTTATGTTCAAAGAGGAAAGAGAAAGAATCAAAGGGAAAAGGAAATTAAACTCTTGAGGAGGCTATTGGGGTGTAAATGAGCTTAAAGGTATGTGTAATCAATTTAATATATAATGTATACACATAAATGTTGAGAAAAGTGTGTATGTTATGTATGTGATTTTGTGAAATTGAATGGATAATAATGTGTGATATTAGGGAAGTGTGTAATAATGATATAAGGATGTGAAATTGTGCCTATTTAATGAGAAATAATAATATCCTATGAAAACCTTATGGTGACTAGATGTTACAAGTGTGTATTAGTGTGTAAATGTTGAATATGTTGTGTAAGCACTTGTGTGACACCCTTTACACGGTTCGGACACTGGCCAGTCACCGAGCCTAACTAAGGTGTGCACATATATTGAGATATCAAAACTCATTTACCCATTTCCTTGTTCTTAAAACATTTTATTTAAAATCATCAGGTGAAAAAATATGGGTTATCAAAAACTTTTTAAACATTATTACTTATTTAAAACTGGGAATCCTCGTGCTAAAAATCTGACAGCACAACGACTATATCGGGTACTATCCCAAATTTTTAAATAGTAACCTACATAATAAAACACACTTCTATATCTCAATCACACACTTACACTAACTCAATTTGATCCTCTGATCACTCTAACAGCACACAACACAACATATGATATCTTAACCTCATGAACAAATATCATAAAACTCAACATGCAATTTTACAATTTTATATGATCAAAAAATGTCAAAATCCAAAAAGAACATTTAAGTTACAATTTAGTTGTAAAATAAATACAAGATAGGCCTATCCACTTTACATAAACACTTGAGTGCACCTTATACATCACTTCTATAACAAAAAGAGCTTTACCAAAAATAAAGCCTTCTCTTATAACTTTCTTGATGTCTTAAAGCTTCTAGTATCAAAACGTTCTCATACCTATATGCCATAAAATAAATGACACGCAAAGCATATTGCTTAGTGATGAAATCAAAATAACATATGCTATGATTGCCACTATACATTTTATAAGCGCATACCATTCAGTTACATGCGACATTATTTAACACTTCCATAACACACATTTGCAGAATGATGTATTGTGATAAACATAACTATCACACACAATATGCACTAATAATGTCAGAATATGTATGCATAGCAAACTATATGTAATAATCTTATTCATCCAATTAAACAAAAATCTCATCATATTCAGTTTACTGATTATTTTATAGTCAACATATGCATAAAATATTTCATTTATTTACTTGCATTTTTTTAACATAACCCAATGGAAAGTACCACAATCATACAAATAATGAGATCATAATATTATGTAGTGGCCTATATTTTAGACCTTACAGCTACTGCACCAGCATAAAATTGTGTAGTGGATTCCCCTATAGGACCTTGTGATTGTACCTATGTGTGCTTGTGCCGTGGTTTCCCTCGTGCAACCTTACAACTGCACCTATGTGATCTTATAATCTCAACACATATATCTGTAGGTAAGAATAAAAGTAAACCTTTAGATAATTATATAAGCACTGAAGTGCCCTAGCGACTGCTATCCCCTAGCTGACCGTTCAACTTATCCATTTCTTAAGTTGTTGCATCTTATGGGCTAAAAACCATTTTATTTAGTTTTAACTCATTAAATAAGCTTATATTGCTTTTAAAATACATATTTTGGCCATTGAATGACTAAAACTACTTAACTGTGTTAAAAGCAACATTTTGAGCTTTTATGCCCATTTTTTAAGTCATTATGCCATATTCACAATAGTCACATTTTTCCATCTCATATATGAATTTTAAGCATGTATTTAATATAAACACACCCAAATAAGGTCATAAAATACATTTAGGTCATTTTATGCCTTCATATTCATTAAACTTCAAATTTATGGCATAATGGGCTCTTCGTAACCCTTTTAGATCCATTTTAGGTTTTAAAACACATTTAGGCTTTAAACCTTATTTCTTTCATGAATTACATCATTTACATGTTCAAAATATCAATTAAAATATCTACACACCAAAGCTTTCACAATTTATGACATACCACTCATGTTGCCCATTTTAGGCCATTTGGCCATACAAGTTTGATTAGGCATTTTTAGGTTCTAGCCATTATTTCCTTAAGCCAATCATCATATTTCAATTTAACATAATGGATAGAGCATGCATATTTCATAATATCAAGCCAACATGCATATGCCTATCTATAAAGTCATACCTTATAATTTCAATTTTATAATACAATTATGCATAATTAACCCTTATAACTTAAAAATTTCGAGCCCTCTCTTCTTCTTAGTAGTTTCGGCCATTAGGCCATTTCTATACTTTTTTACTTAGTTTTTTCTTAACTCGTACTTAGTAAGTGCCCAATAAGTCACTTACCCCATTTCATAGTCATGTACACATATCAATATGCATGATATTTTATTTCTAATCATTATATTTCAACTATTACAATGACATTCTCATTTATGCAATGAAACTAAATATATCCTTCATTTAGCATTTAAGAATATGACTCAAGCATTGGCAATGCATCATTTAGCCATTCATTAAAAATGATCATATATTAATGCTTTGAATCATACATTACACATCCGTACATTGTTTCATACAATGTCATGCTTATAATTGCACATTAAGGCATTTTCACACTATATGCACATACAACCATCATAAGACTTATAATGTATATGTTATGTTCCTAAGGCCTTTTATTACTTTCAAAAATTTAGAATGAAGTAAATTTAGTAAATGAAACACATTTTAGTTTATTTAGCTAACAATTCTCAATTTAGCTACTATAACCTATTATTGTTACATAATAGGGTTTTAATGGCACTTACATTAAAATTTACACTTCCACTCAATTTCAATGCATTATAGGCATTCAAAACATTCTCATACATTTATTAAAAGCCATAATGCATAGTTAAACATGCCATTGATGTGTATACACAAAAATAAGCATTTTATACCAAATTTACATAATAGGTGCTTTTAATAATTTGAAGAAAAATTGCTCATCTTATTTTGATTTCACATACCAAGACAATCAAAGAGGTTCCTAGCCATCTATGGCTTCGATTTTCCCTTGTTGCGGTTCGAAAGAGCTTAACATAATCGAACAAAATTCAAAAAATCTACAATAAATCAATTAAAGCTCTAAAAATTAATCTAAGGCCATATACCAACTCTTGGGCACCTTAAGTATCTAGGAAAAATAACGAAAGCCAAAAAATCTTACCTAAAAAATTCATGGTTACTATTCATGAGGTTGAAAAATCGATAATAACGTGCACCCATTTTCTAAATTTCAACTTCCTAGAGGCTCGGAATCATGTGGAGGCTCTATGGTTCAATTTTAGTGTGATGATTTTGGCTATAAAGGGAGGAATGAAGGAAGAAAAATGGAGAGGGAGAGAGGGGAGTGTCGGTTGGAAATTGCAGGAGAGGAGTGAATAGTGATTTTGACTATTTGAGTTAAAGTCACCTATTTATATCCACTCTCAAAATTTCACTATTCATCATTTTTCCCAATTTTTTCTTATCTTTCTAGACTAATTAAATTGCCATATTTACAGCAATAAATCACTTCAATTTTCCCTTAGATACCTTAAAAAATTGGTGCTAAAAAATGCTAAAAAACCAATTACTTTCGTCATTTTTATGTTGCCCAATTTCTTAAAAAATTACTTCTCGATATCAAAAAATTTTAATTCCAGTGCCATTAGACTCATTGGAATTTTTAAGTATTAGATTATATAATTTTTGTAATTTTTGAGCAACTTTGAAATTAATTTATGGTTCGGCTTTGCCTTGGTCACTATTCCTAATAAAATGCCGTAATAACTTTCTTAGCATTTTTAATCACTCCAATAACCTATGATTGATTTCAAACTTCAACCAAAATTATTTTATGATTAATATTTTCATCCAGTGTCTTCAGTGTATCCCAGGTCTCAAGAACACTATAAATCCTAGGAAAGTACTATTCATAATTATCAGGATTTTTAGGCTGTTACATTTCTTCTCCTTTTAAAAAAATGTCATGCTCAACATTAAAATATTACCTAGTTCAAATAAGTATGGTTATTGCTCCTGTATTTAAGCTTTTGTCTTCTAGGTTGCTTCTTCTATGCCATGGTGTTTTTGTATAGAACCTTCACCAAAGGTACTGTTTTGTTCCTTAATTGCTTTTCAGCTCTATCAATAATCCTCATTAATTCCTCTTTATATAACAAATTAAGATTAACTTCTATATCTTGTATCAAGTCTAGCCCTATGAGCTTGGTTTTATTGAGCTCATTCTAACACAAAGGCATTCTGCACTTTATATAAGGCTTCATAAGGAACCATACCAAGACTCACTTGATCACTATTGATATAAGCAAACTCAACCAAGGACAAGCACTGATGCCAACTTCCCTTAAACTCTAATGCATAACCCCTCAACATATCCTTAAGAATCTAAATGACCCTCTCAAATTAACTATCACTCTATGGGTAGAAAGCTGTGCTAAAACTCAACCAAGTACCTAAGGCATTATAAAGTTTCTTCCAAAACCTTGATGTGAACCTTAGATCCTGATATGATATTATTATAAATAGTACTCCATGTAATCTAAATATCTCATCTATATAAAGCTCTACTAGGTTTTCTAATGGGTAATCCATTCTCACTAGTACAAAATGGGCTATCTTGGTTAGACGATCTATAATTACCTATCATAGGTAGCCCAACCATAAAGTCTATAGTCAGAATCCCATTTCCATTTTGGAATTGCTATAGGATAAAGCAATCCATAAGGAACCTGGTGCTTAGCCTTTACTAGTTGACAAGTAAGATAGCTCATCACATACTTAGACATATCTCTCTTTATGCCCAGCCACCAATAAGAAAGCTTTAAATCTAAATATATCTTGGTACTACTAGGATTCTTGTTGAATCTGCTTCTTTAACTCTTTTATATCTAGCACACAAATTTTGTTATGGTAATACAAATAGCCATCTCCCTTTATCTCATACTTTGTCGACTTCCCCTTTTGGATAGCATTTATGATACTTGTTAGCCTCTGATAATCTCTCTAATAATCCCTCACTTGCTATAGCAAATTAGGCTTAACTTGCATCTCAGCTAACAAGGCACTATCACTCACAAGTTGTAAACAAACATTCATGGCTCTTATAGCTACCATGAACTTCTTACTAAGAGCATCGACCACTACTTTGGCCTTTCCTAGATGGTAATCAATTAGGTAGTCATAATCTTTGATTAATTCTATCCACCTCTTCTGTCTTAAGTTTAGCTCCTTCTAGGTAGAAACATACTTAATACTCTTATGATCCATGTAGATATAACACTTCTCCCTATACAGATAATGTCTACAAATCTTTAGAGCAAACAAAATGGCTGCAAACTCTAAATCAGAAGTAAGGTAATTCTTCTCATATGGTTTCAATTGTCTTAAAGCATAGGCAGTAACCTTCCAAAATATACCCTAATCTATTATGAGATACATCATTGTATATAGAGAAGTCTTTTCTCAAAATTTGTTGCATAAGAATCGGAGCCTCTGTCAATAAAGCCTTAAGCTTATTGAAGCTATTCTAATAGTTGTCATCCTAAACAAATTAAACATCTTTCTTCAATAATCGTGTCATAAAAGTAGCTATCAAAGAAAACCCCTTAACAAACCATTTGTAGTACCCTGCCAAACCTAGGAAACTTATAATCTTTATGGTGTTCCTAGGTGGCTTCCAATCCATCACTGCTTCTATCTTGTTGGGATCAACTTTAATACCTTCAGTTAATGCTATGTGTCCCAAGAAAGACCCTTCACTCAACCAAAACTCACACTTTCTAAGCTTGGCATATAGCCTTTCTTCTCTCAAAATCTGAAGAACTATTCTCAAGTGTTATTCAGGCTCTTCCTTGTTCTTCTAGTAAACTAGAATATCATCTATAAAGACTACCACAATTTAGTTGAGATAAAGCCTGAATGCAAGAGCATTTCTAAGCCTAAATGACATTACTATGAATTCATAAATGACTATACCTCATTTTGAAAGCAATTTTTGCCACATCTGACTCCTTTAATCTTAACTAGTAGTATGTAGATCTCAAATCTATCTTAGAGAACACTCTAACTCTTCTAAGCTGATCAAATAAATCATCAATCTATAGTAGAGGATATTTATTCTTGATGGTCACTTTATTTAATTGTAAGTAATCAACACATAACCAAAGTGAACCATCCTTTTTCTTGACAAATAAAATTGGTATTCCTCATAGTGAAACACTCAGTCTGATAAAACCCTTGTCTAGCAACTCTTGTAATTAAAGCTTAAAATTTTTCAATTTTGTTAGTGCCACTTGATATGGGGCTATCAATAATGAAGTGGTATTAGGCAGAACCTTAATACTAAACTCAAGTTCTCTCTTTAGTGGCAAACTTGGTAACTTTTGTAAAAAAATATCCACAAACACAGCCACAACTTGTATGTTAATCACTTTTGGTTCTTCTGTTCTTATGTCAAACACATGAGCAAGATATGCCTGACAACCCTTCCTCATCAGTCGCCTTGTAGTGACTATAGATATCACATTGGATAACAAATTGAATCTTTCTCTAATGACTATAATTTCAGACTTATCCTCAATTTAGAGAGTCAATCTCTTATGCTTACAGTCCAAGATCACATGATATTTGGACAATAAGTCCATTATGAGTACCAAATTGAAATCATTAAAAGGCAACTCTATCAAGTTGGTAGGAAACTAATGATCTTGTATTCTCAAAAAGCAGTCTCTATAAATTATATCAGTCACCATATAATGGCCTATAGGGTTCCTAATGATGATTCTAAGTCAAGCAGTTTTAAAACTAAACCTCGAACATATGCCCATGATGTACTTATATATAAGTGTGTAGACCTTAGATCTATCAATGCTAAAATAGGAGAGTTAAGAGGAGAAAAGTACCAATTATGACATCTAGCTTATCCATATCCTTCAAAGCTCTTATGGCATACTAATAGGTAAGTGCTCTCTGCTCATATTAGGATGCTGATCTACCTCTCTGAGTTCCTTCTATTCTCTCTCTTTAGCTACACTTTTAGCTTTTAATCTATATATAGTCTCTGACCCACACTCAATCCCTTAGGATAATCTTTACAAAAATGACCCTTTTGTCCATAGGAAAAACACACTCTTGGCATGTTCATCCAACATTCTCCCATATGTGACTTGGAACATATCAAACACTGAGGATCTAGATCCTTCTTACTCTCTAACTTGTGTAGAAATAGCCTAAAATTATGGTTGTCCTACATTTCCTTTACCACTCTAAGTTGCTTTATGTGACTAGCCCTACTTCTAAGATTGTTGAGTTGAACTAAACTGGAATCCCTTATACCTTTTGCATGATGGTGGAGCACCACTAGATACTTTATAACCTTTTACTCTCTTCTTCTGATAGAATTCCTTCCTCTCTTTTTGTGTTCCCTTAGTGGATCTATAAGCTGATACCAACTGTGAGAAGTCCTTTATCTTTATTAGTAGCACCTGGAACTTAATGTTAATGTGTAGTCCCTTCTTGGACTTTTACACTTATTAGCCTTAGTTGTGATAGTGTCCTTTGCATATCTACTAAGCATGGTGAACTCCTTCTCATATTCACCAATGGTCTCTTAGTCTTATTTTACATCCATAAACTGTTATTGCCTCTCATCCAGGTAATCCTCAATGATATATTTCTTATGGAACTCTATTAAAAAGAACTCCTAAGTTACCTGGTTCTTAGTTTTATACTTTATAAGGTTTTATCCCATTTCGATGCTTTTTCTTAAAGAAGTGAGGAATGACAAATCACTTTCTCCTATAATGTGCACCTTATGTGTCTCATGATTTTCTTTATGTGATTTAGCCATCATTCTACCATCGCTAGTGAAAACTCACCCTAGCCTTTAAAGTCCTTGGCCCCTATTTTCTTCACTCTTTATAGATACACCTTTTGGAGAGTTAAAGGAACTGTATGTTGTGGTGGTGGTCGTGGTAGAGCTGTAGCAGTAGCCTGCCTCACAAGCTACAACTTCACCTATAGGAACACTGGCAAAACCTATCTTATAGACTATGTATGTCTTGTAACACTCATAGATATAGACCTAACTCTAGCAGTCTTAGGTGCAATCGTAGTTAGAGTAAGACTCTTGACTTTATCCTTGCTACCTTTTGCCGAAGCACTCATCATGTCTATAGGTAAAAATAATTTTTTAATCCTTGACATCTAATAAAATGTGATGTAGACTCTAAACTATTTTTAGCATTCAAATGTTAACTAGGAATGCCTAAATCGGAGCTATGATACAACCAAATGTGAAACCCTTTTCCAAGTTCGGACACTGACTGATTGTCAAGCATAACTAAGGTATGAGTGCATATCGAGATATCCAAACTCATCTACTTATTTCCTTGCTCTTAAAACATTGTTATTCAAATTCATTAGGTGTAATAATATGTGTTTTCAAAAACTTTTTAAACAATGTTACTTATTTAAAATTGGGAATCCTTGTGCTAAAAATTCAACTGCATAACTGCTGTATTGGGTACTATCCTAAATTTTTAAATAATAACCTACACAAGAAAACAGACTTCTATATCCCAATCACATAGTTTCACCAACTCAATGTGACCCTCTGATCACTCTAATAGCACACAACACAACATATGATATCTCAACCTCGAGAAGAGATATCATACAACTCAACATGTAATTTTATAGTTTCATAAGATCAACAAATGTTAGAATCCAAAAAGAACATTTAAGTTACAATTTGGCTACAAAATAAATACACGTTAGGCCCATCCCCTTTAGATAAACACTTGAGTGCACCCTGTACAACTCTTCTATAACAAAAAGAGCTTTACAAAAAATAAAGCCTTCTCTTTCAACTTTCTTGATATCCTGAGGCTTCTGCGTCATAAAACAAGCAATAGGCTAAGCATATTGCTTAATGATGAAATCAAAATACCATGTGCTATCATTGCCACTATACATTTTATAAGCACATACCATTCATTTACATGCGATACTATCTAACACTTGCATGACAAACATTTGTAGAATGATATATTATAATGAACATAACGGTCACATATATTATGCACCAATAATGTCAGAACATGTATGTAGAGCAAACTATATGTAATAATCTCATTTATCCAATTAAACAAAAATCTCATCATATTCGATTTACTGATCATTTTACAATCAACATATATATAAAATGATTCATTTATTTACTTTCATTTTTCTAACATAAGCCCATTGAAATTACCAAAATCCTATGGATAACGAGATCATAAAATTATGTACTGGCCTACATTTTAGACCTTACGGCTACTGTGCCAGCATAAAATTGTGCAGTGGATTCCCTCATAAGACCTTGTGGTTACACCCGCATGTGTCTATGCAATGGTTTCCCTTATGGAGCCTTACGGGTACACTAGTGTGATCTTATGATCTTGACACACATATTCATAAGTAAGACTAAAAGTGATCCTTTGGATACTTATCTAAGCACTAAAGTGCCCTAGCAGCTGCTATATCCCTTAGCTGACCGGTTAACCTATCCATTTCCTAGGTTATTGCATCTAATGGGCTAAAAACCATTTTATTTTGTTTTAACTCAATAAATAAGCTTATATAGCTTTTAACATACATATTTTAGCCATTTAATGACTAAAACTACTTAACTATGTTAAAAATAACATTTAGAGATTTTATGCCCATTTTCCAAGTCATTATGCTGGATTCATAACAATCATGTTTTTCCATCTCATATATGAATTTCGAGCATGTATTTAATATAAACACACCTAAATAAGGTCATAAAATCCATTTAGGTCATTTTATGCCTTCATATTCATTAAGCTTTAAATTTATGCCATAATGGGCTCTTAGTAACCCTTTTAGGTCCATTTCGGGGTTAAAACACATTTAATCCTTAAACCTTATTTCTTTCATGAATTAAATCTTTTACATGTTCAAAATATGAATTAAAACATATATACACCAAAGCTTTCGCAATTTATGACATACCACTCATGTTGCCCATTTTAGGCTATTCAGCTATAGAAGCTTGATTAGGCATTTTTAGGTTCTAACCCTTATTTCCTCAAGCCAATCATCATATTTGAATTTAACATAATGGATTGAGCATGCATATTTCATAATATCAAGCCAACATACATATACCCATCTATGAAGTCATACCATATAATTTCAAATCTATAACATAATCATGCCTAATTAACCCTTATAACTCAAAAATTTCATGTCCTCTCTTCTTCTTAGTAGTTTCCAATTAAGCTATTTTTATACTTTATTACTTAGTTCTTTCTTAACTCATGCTTACCCTATTTCATGGTCAAGTACACATATCAATATGCATGATATTTGATTTCTAATCACTATATTTCAACTATTATAATGACATTCTCATTTATGCCATGTAACTACATATATCCTTAATTTAGCATTTAAGAATATGACTCATGCCTTGGCAATGCATCATTCAGCCATTCATTAAAAATGATCATATATTAATGCTTTGAATCGTACATACATATCCACACATTTTTTTCATACAATGTCATGCTCATAATTGCATGTTAAGGCATTTTCACACTATACGCACATACTATCATGAGACCTATAATGTATATATTACATTCCTAAGGCCTTTTATTACTTTCAAACATTTATAATCAAGTCAATTTACTAAGTGAAACACATTTTATGTTCATTTAGCTAACAATTATCAATTTAGCTACTTATAACCTAGTATGTTACATAATAGGGTCTTAATGGAACTTACATTAAAATTTACACTTCCACTCAATTTCAATGTATTCCAGTGATTCAAAACATTATCATACATTCATTAGAAGCCATAACACACACTCAAACATGCCATTGATATGTATACATAAAAATGAGCATTTTATGCCAAATTTACATAATAAGTGCATTTAATGATTTTAAGAAAAATTGCTCATCTTATTTTGATTTCACATACCAAGATAATTGAAGAGGTTCCCAAAGACCAGTTTATGCCTTCACTTTTCCCTTGTTGCGGTTCAGTTTGGAAAAGCCTAACATAAACCGAACAAAACTTCACAACTCTACAATAAATTAATCAAAGCTCTAAAAATTAATCTAAGGCCATATACTGACTCTTGGGCACCTCTACTATCTAGGAAAAATAATAGAAGTCAGAAAATCTTACTTGAAAAATTTGTGGTTACTATTTATAGGGTTGAAAAATCAATAATTTCGTGCACCCGTTTTTGAAATTTCCACATCTTAGAGGCCTGAAATCATGTGAAGGCTTTATGGTTCAATTTTAGTGCAATAAATTTTGGCTATAAATTGTGGAATAAAGGAAGAAAAATAGGGAGGGAGAGAGGGAAGTGTTGGCTAGAAATTGGAGGAGAGTGGTGAATAATGATTTTGACAATTTGAGTCAAAATCAACTATTTATACCCTATCCCAAAATTTCACTATTCAACATTTTTCCAAACCTTTTCTTCTATTTTTGAGACAATTAAATTGCCATATTTACAGTAATAAATCACTTTAATTATCCCTTAGATGCCTCCAAAAATTGGTGCTCAAAAAAGCGAAAAAACCAATTCTTTTTATCTTTTTTATGTTGCCCGATGTCTCAAAAAATTACTTCCCAATATCAAAAAATTTTGATTCTAGTGCCATTGGACTCATTGGAATTTTTAAGTGAAAGGTTGTATAATTTTCATAATTTTTGAGCAATTTTGAAATTAATTTATGGTTCGACTTTGCCTTGGTCACTATTCCCAAAACACCATTGTAATAACTTTCTTAGCATTTTTATCCACTCTAATAACCTCAAATTGATTTCAGACTTTATCCAAAATTATTTTATGATTAATACTTTTATCCAATGTCTTCAGTGTATCTCGAGTCTCAAGAATACTATTCATCCTTGGAAAGTACTATTGACAATTATCAAGATTTTTGAGGCATTACATCTTGGATGTTATAATGAAATGGTTAGTGTAATAAGTTTAGCTTAACTTATAATGCATGTGATTATACAGTGAATAGAGGTAATAAGAGTAATAATAATGATAATTAGGGAAGAACTAAGTAGTTATGTGGGAATTGGATATAATGAACTAAAGAAGATTAATTATTCTATATGTTGTTAACTTATATGTTGTATGAAAACATAAGAATATGGCATATAAATAGAGCTTAGTTTATGTTCTAAAGAGTGTATGATTTAAAAGTGTTATGCGATAATAGTATATGAGAGTTGAATATAAGTATAGGTTGCATGTTGGAGTAGCCAAATGGTTGACATTGTAAAACAATATGGTTTAACATAATTGATGATAAGTAATGATATAGGGAGATAAGTTAGGTATAAAATTTGTCATGTAACAAGTACATATATGGGATATAGAGATATATATGAGATATTTGTGAAAATGTATGATGTATATGTTTTATGGAATTGTTAGTGTTCATGTGTAAGAAAGCATAAAGGTAAGATGGTTAATTATGTCCTAAAAGTGACATGGATCATTGTATAAAAGCATGAAATGATATCTTAGATTTATGTTAAAAGTTTTAAAGTTATTTAATGACAAATGTAAAAGTATTAGAGTATGATATGAGATTTTTATAAGCTTAATAGTGCATAACTCTTATTAGCATAAGATAAACATGTAACACCCCTTGCCCATTTCCACTAGAAAATTGGTAAGATGTGCTACTTCTTATGAGGTTACCCAACTTTGGATTTCCCTAGGGGCCTTTCATCTAACTTTTACCTAATCATTCATAGGTTAGTCTAAAATTTTTTTCTTAACAGCACCTATGGTCTAAAGTAATCCTACCAGGCATATGACTCTTACCTACCTGATCTTACAGTTAATTATCAGCCTAGGCTTTATTTACAGCTATCGATTTAGTTTATCATCATTATAGTAGATTGCTATCCCAGTACTACCAGGCAGTTTAACACCCAATCACCCACAATCACATGCACGAGTGCCTCTACTCACTTATATCATATAATCTAATCACGTAATAGCATACCTAGACAGTCATCATCTGCATCGCTGGTTGTCTGCTTCATATCCTTAATACAGCTACCATGTACGCATCGGAAACCCAATGCACTGATTATGCATTCAGTGGTGAATTTAACCAAACATACCATGTACTTTTACACATGCAAGCACACAAGACATAATAATTTCATCCAATCTATGATACTTATAACCCTTCACCTATCAGTCTTCAGTTATACTCATGTTCATTTAATAGTTTACCCTAGTTTATTCATTCTCATAACCCAGAGGTTCACAAGAGGTTTGCTATCAGTTATTGGTTTTGTATTCCTAAATTCCTATTTGTACCAATTTTGTCCATCATCACTATTATTACTATATTTTAGTTAAATTACTTGTAAAGTTTGTCCTCTATTCATTTCTATTCACTAGTTAACCTCTATTCCTTAGATCCATTCAATAGGCATCTAGGCACCAATCATTAACCCTATTATTACAAATAATAGTTTCCCTCAGTCTTATGTCCTTTTAAAAGGTTCTATTAAATTTTCATAGGTTCACTCATGGATCCCAACACTTTGTGTCCAGTCACTTATTACATTAGATTCTATTTATCTTTTTATATAAGTCACATTATTACATTAAAGGAAATTATATTATTACATTCAAGGCCCATACTAGACAAATGACACATTAAGACACTGGATAGCGGGATGTGTCCTGTGTAGTGGCCCACTTTTAGGGCCTAAGTAACTGTACCTACCTCGCCTGATAGTAGGGACTCGTTTGTAGACCACTCCCAATATCGGACTAGTAAATAGCAGGGACCCATCTGGAGACCACTCCCAATATCTACAAATCATGACAATCAATAACATAAAGGTGGATAGTAGGGACCCATCCATAGACCATCCCCAATATCCATAAACATATCAATTACGAAAAGGATGGATACTTAGGGACTCATCCATAGACCACTTTTAATATCCATCATAAATACATGGCAATAGGCCCCCGAAGGACCGACTACCTAGTAGCTACTTTATCCCCTAGTTGACCGGTTAACCTATCTAGTGGGTGTCTAAATGATGGGCTATTAACCATTTTCAAGTTGTAATTATTAACATTTTGCATCCTCATGTCAAATCTTATCCTTACATTCCATTTTAGTGTAAAACTACACAATCATTATTATACTAACATCACAATAATAAGTACATTGTCATGTCATGTCTTTAATCACATTTTCTTTTCCATTAACATAGGCACACTCCTTGCCATACCCAGTGTCATTTATTAGTTATATACCATTCATTGTTCTGAAATCTCATTAAGTTGTTATGTCTCACTTCTAGATTCATGCTTTCCATTAATTATATTTAATTGTCTATTTCCACATATCTTATTCATTTATCCTAATAGTTTCCAAAAGATTCTATTTCATGACTTTTGTTTTATTTCTTTCTTGTATTCCAGCACATCCATTAAATTTCCAATTTTGAATAATTTAGTTTTACCATTAGTGGGTATATAAAAATATTCCTTTTTTCCTACCTCATCAATTGATTTAACTAGATATTTTATGGAGTACTTTATTTTAATTATTCTATATCCATGTTTCCTAGTCTATGTCAATTAAAATCCCCTTTTTTTTGGTAACTTATAGTTCCCACAATATCCATATATTATTCTCCCTTAAATTGTATCCATATTTGTTGTACATTAATTCATTCTTTTCCTAGCCTTTTAATTTTTGCAGTCTGATTTTCAATAATTAATTAGCTCATAGGTTCATTTTAGTCTCACTATCCTTAACTAATTGCCTCTATATTTTACCGGATATTTAGTCTACTTATTTTCATGCTAAAAAGACACATATTTGAATTTAGTTCATCCGATCATAATTTTTGGATAGTTACGGGTCATCGAAACTCTAGACAATTTTAGGTCCTTCTCACGTAGGAATTGCTATTCACTGAGCATCATTTTTCTCATTAATTTATCAACCTATTTTCCTTTCCATTACCTTAAGCCCTAGTATCCTAAATTATCTCACCACATCTAATTCTTTTACATCTAGTTTATTTTATAAAGCCATTATTTGCATGTAAAAAAATCCTAACTAACATTTATTAATTTAATTCAATCCCTTTATGTAATGTTTGCCTTTTTAACATTCCATATTTTATGCTTCCCTATCTTTCCCCTCTTTACATCATTCATGTTCCATTCTACCATCTTACATCCTATATACTCATATCATGCATCTATAGTCATACCATAGCATACATGCCATACATCATAATGCCATCCTTCCTTCATATATTACCATCCCTACATACATGTTCACCACATGGCATACATGACATACATGTGCTCATGCATGCATTACATGCCCACACATCCTAATCACATCTAAATTACATTTAAACCATACTTATACCAAAAATAAAAAATGGGATTTAAGGTCATTTACCTACTTTGGGCATTATTCACCCAAGTGTGAAAACCTCCCAATTTGAGCTCTTTTCTTCAAATTAATGGAGGAATTGACATCTAATATTGATGGAGGCTTTAATTTTAGGTATTTTTCATGGGATTTAGGTAGGATTAGGAGAGAGAAAACACACGAAAAATGGTGAAACTCCTATGTTTGGCATTGGCTTGGTGCATTTGGTGGGGAAGATGATGGTTTGGTTACATGTGTGGTGTACACACATGTGTAACCTCTTATGGGTGATGGGTTGGGCCCATTGGATTGGATCAAATGGCCACCAAACCCATTTTTAGCCTTTTATGTCACATTTTAGTTCCAAAATTCATAAAATATTCCATAGGTTCCCAAAAATTCCCATTTTAGTCCTAATAATTCTCAATTATAGCCACTAAGGCCCTTGAAAATATTC
>CANXYI011201682.1:0-10707 GCA_948208565.1 Hura crepitans
TGTATTAGTAATAATGTAATTAAATTTTTTTGAAAATTTAAAAGTATATAATTGATATCTTTACAATATACATAATATTATATAATGAGTAATAAATTTAATTATAATTTAAATTAATATTTTAAAAATTATGCATTAATATAATTGTATCCATTATAATAATGTAACCAAAATTCTCTCAAAAAGTTGCTGAAAATGGGTATTGAAACCATGACCCCAAGCCACACTTAAAGAGCTCGACTAATGCCATTTGTTAATGATTTGCATTATTAAATAATAGTACATGTTTTCACCCAAATCAATATAAACATCTTTCTTTCTCGGGTATTTCTCTTCTGCTCAGTAGCTCTACTTCTCTGCCTGCAGCAAATACCATTTTCACTTCACCCAAATGTTGCTTCACGAGAGATGTGGGAAAAACATGTAAAATTGCGAAGTTAAAGCACACATTCTTATTAGGTTACTCTATGTTAATGTTCATTTTTAATTTTGCTGCCCTAGATTTAGATTTTTGTTTTTTAGAATAAATGCTGCCATGCTTAGTTTACTTAGCTAGCTCCTGAATTTTTGAATTCTTGGATTAAAATAGATCTACTGAAAAAAAATGCAAGTGCATTTCACTGTCTCAGTCAACCCCTTTTCTGACTCTTTATTTTTTTTCCCCTTTATTTCGTTAAAATTCTGATGGCGACGATGATGAGTTAAAGGATGCTGAACTCGGGATTCAAAGTCCAACTTATTAATTTTCAGTTGACTCTTGTGAAATAGGACAAATAATTCATTCTTTCTTTAATATACTAAGGATAGAGGAGTAGAAAGAGAGATGAATGTGATGATCTGAGGAAGTTTCGGAAGCTTTAACCATTTAGAAAGCTTAATTAACTATATAGAAGGCGATCTCTTTGGTGTTGGATTCAACCTAAAAGTTGAATTGAATTTGAGCTGCATCGGTCATAGCAATAGGCTACTAGGCAACAACACTCGTATTAATTTGTTCTTTTTTTTTATTATTTTAATGTGAATGGATTAATTTCTTTATTTCGTTGTTTGTCTTGTTATTGTAGTCAATTTTAATTTTGCATATCCAATACCTATTTTGTTTGTTTCGGCATGACATGCAAATGGGAACCTTGGAAAAGAAAATCCTAATACATATTTTACATTTTATAATTGTTCTAGAAATATTTTTTAAAACTATCTTAAATTTTCAGTTATTTTATAATACACATAAAATTTATAAATTTACATATATTATTTTTTTATATTTGATAAAAATAATAGTTTTATTTTTTATTAAATTCAGGAAGTAATAGATAATTTTTATTAAGTCTAAGTGTATTATAAATTATAAAAAATATTTTTAAATAATTTTAGAGTATAAAATATGAATGGTTTTGACGCACTCTATCCATATGAGTCATAACACATTTGAATTTGCTAAAAATAATTTAGCATTTTTTTTTTAAAATCTGATGGAAATGTATTTTTAATTATTTTAAACAACATATAGTAGTACTATTTTAGCGCACAAATTTTATAAAGAGATAGTATATATATTTTTGTCAAATTTAAAGAGATAACATGATGTTCTTACTCAATTCAAGGGAGAACATTTATATTTTTACAAAATTTAAATGTATTATATGGCTAACGTAAAGTGTTAGTACACAAAAGATTTTTTTGGCAATGAATTTTAGAAGGAAAACATGTGAAATAAAATTCGTTTATATATTATTGTTGAGTTTGTGCCTTTAAATTCACTTTAAAATAAAATTTTTTTTTAATTAAAACTTTGATTATTTATTGTTAATGGGCAAGTTTTCTTAATCTTTGAATGAGAAACAAAGGATTTCTTATTATACAAGGAATTTTAATTTTCTACAATTATTGAATTCTATAAATACTAGTATTTATATTACTTTCAATGAGCAATTTTGAGAGTAAAATTAAGAGAGAAATTTTATGTTAACTCAATATGTAGAAAAAATTCTTATATTTTTTTAGGCTCACAATGTAGTTTACAATTCTGTGAGATATTCTCGTGTCCAAGTATTAGGTTCTCATTAACTTTTGGAAAAAATTTTGGCAAGACCATGACTATCAAAAAAAATCTGAGCAAAATGCACAAAATTGTAGAAGCACGATAGAAGGAGGAGCAATTGAAACTCATATTAGAGGATGCTTAACTATTACAGATCATAGTAAGAAAATGGTAAGTATATTTAAATTGGTTAATAATTTGACCATTTATATTATCTTCTAACATTTTTTTAGGTTAAATCACTTTGTATTTTCTGTATCCATTTTTTTGGCAATGGAAAAAAATATTATTATCTATTATTATTAGTAGTTTATATTATGTTATGTTATTATTTTAGATTGAGAATTTAGGCTGTGAACCACCACCTTCAGACCTACATGTGCATATTCATACACATAAGCATGATGGTGTGAGCTTTATTGATGAACGCTTTCATCAAGTTCATGTAAGTCAATTTTTAATGCTTTAAATTAACTTCTGAATATAAGTAACTGTAAATAATTTTGATGCTTTATTGATATTGATTGGCTAATGTATTTTACTTATACGATAAGTATCTCCAACTTCGAGAGCAACATTCACATAGTGATGCTCCATTTAATGAAAATTGGTTATACTATGAGGATGTAGGTGGTGTAAAGAAAAAAAAGGTTGTTTGGCCTCGGATCTTACGCCTCACATTATTATGGACCTAACTTCACTTCATCTTCTGTTTCGTCTGATGCTCACTCAACTACTCTTGCAAATTCTCGAGTAAGAGCACGACAAGAGATGTTAGATTTATTTAAAGAGGTGG
This sequence comes from Hura crepitans, assembly GCA_948208565.1. Lineage (NCBI taxonomy): Eukaryota > Viridiplantae > Streptophyta > Magnoliopsida > Malpighiales > Euphorbiaceae > Hura > Hura crepitans. Next base: position 2,838 of record CANXYI011201682.1, read on the forward strand.
TTAGGGACATGATACCTTAACTTTTAGATCATTTACTACCAGTGCTTGAGCACCAATTTTCTAATCAAGTTCCACTATCGTCTGATGCTACAACTCCTGTTGATCCTTCTACACCAGCTACTGCTAATGATGATATTGCTGCTAGCACTTCTAATGCTCCGGTAGCATATCCTTCTGCTACTACAGATGACCTACACCCTCTACCACAGTTGTATTTTATCTTTGTCAAAAACTTTGTTATCTTTTTTATGGACTATATTTAGAGTTTGATAATTTTTAGAACAATACATTATCCTTGATATTTAAGTGAATTTTAGACCTATATGTATGACTTTAAATATTAGAATTATGTATGCTTTCATGGACAATTTTAAATGATGATTTTAACTCTTTGAATATTAATAATTGCTTGCTTATTAACAGGGGAAATGTAAAAAAATAAAAATATGAGTTAAATTAAAAAAATCTACGACGGAACTTCCGTTGCCAGAATAAAAAATATTTACATTATCCTAGATGGATTTAGCAACCAATGATAATATTGTTTAACATTTTATTTTTTTCCCTAATGATTTAGTGAAAGATATTCCATCAGCAAAATTTTTTAGATAAAAATCTGCGATGGATCTCCAACGAAATTTTCATCACGATTTATTCTACTTTAGAAAAAGACCACCATCTTAATTTTTCGCGAAGGAAAAAATCTATCATCCACAACAGATAAAAATTCATCACTAAATTTTTGTTGATGATAGAATCTATCGTAAAAAAAAGCCTACGAAGATTTGCCTACGGATTTAAGCCCTCGAGGATCTGTCGCAAATTAAAATTTAGCTACAAAATTTACCTATTCCGTGATGGATTTTTCTGTCACAGTTTTAAAAATTTTTTGTAGTGATATATATATATATATATATATATATAAGTTATCCTTATAGCATTTTATTATCTTTAATTCCATTATTTACATGTTTTATCCCATATTTGATAGATATAATCTAAATACTAGATAATGGGATATTGACTATATAGGTCCCATTAGATATGTAGTGGTTCATATTTTGGACTTGACGGTGGCTGCACTCGCATAGGTATGTTCAGTGGCCCTGTGAACCTCATGACGGTTGGACCCATATAGATGTGTGCAGTGGCTTTATGGATCTCACAGTGGCTACACTCGAATAGATGTGTGTAGTGGCCCTATGAACCTCATGGAGGCTGCACCCATATAAATGTGTATAGTGGTCCTACAGATCTCATGGTGGTTATACTTGTATGTAATGTATATCAATAGATGTATATATATGCAGTGACCTTATTGAATCTCAAGGATGTTGCACTAGCATAAAGAGACATTAAAATGTCCTAGCAATTACTATCTATACCTAGTTGGCCGATCAACCTATCAAGTCTAGGTTGCTTAACTTATATAGGCTCTTATCTTATTTTCTTATGTTTCACCTAATTAAAGAAACTTAAATAAGTTTAACAAATCATTCAGTCAACATTTTCGCTTATTAATCATATTCCATGATATTTATACATCATGCAAAGTTGTATCATATCCATGTTAAGCTTCAATATCACATACCAATTGCATAATCATAGTGCTAAAACATTCATAACCATAGTTTGCTCACGTGTAGTCATTATGGGCATGTTCATGTTTGAGTTCACGTTGATCCATATTGTTTATAAAACATACGTTATCATTATGTCATGTTACTCGTATTTCATGATTGAGTATTTCTTTTATTTGTATACTTGTTCTTGAAACTTTTAATTAACTGTCTTATATTTCTATTTTTTCTTATAGCCCTAACTTTTATTTAACTACATTTTTTTTAATTTGCATAATACCTATTGTTCTATATATAAAATTTTAATACTTTTCTAATGTCTTAATTCCTTTATCTTATTAATCATGTATTCCTACAAATTTCCTTTATTCGTAAGATCCAAATATTTATTTATTAACTCCATCTTTACTTAGAAATCAATTATTATTAATTTCATATGTCTTCATTAATTTTAATATTTAGGAATTGCAATTTATAACAATTATATACATATGTATACATTTTTATTATATTTAATCAATTCATAAAGTTTCTTTTCTCATATAATAAATTTCACTTTAATTCTTATTAGTTAATTCCATATACTTCATCTTAACTCAAACTTCCTATATATAATTTAGTTAATTCATTTTATTTTATTTTCTTTGATATTATTATTATTATGTAAAAACCTAATTCACATACACACACACATATTTCATATTCTCCTTATTTATTTCCATATACTTAATTTCTTTTATTAAATATAATTATATAATTGTATGCATACATTTATATATACATGTATTTATAAATTATATTTTCTTTAAAACATTTACGATACTTTAACTAGAGTATATAATCATTTTCATACCCCTTTATATTTCTTATCTTTACTTAACTATTATATAACCTTTTAATTTTCCTAATATTTATTTATTATTTTTAATTATATTTATTCTAACCTAATTAACTATTTCCATGATTATCACATGTTTTTCATATATATATATATATGTGTGTGTGTGTGTGCATGCGCGCACGCATGTACACGTTTATTTTTATCTACATATCTATTTCTTGTCCTATATGTATTTATTTCCTTTTAATTATACAACTAATTCCTTATCCTCAATAATACATTTATAATCCATGTATTTTTCAAATACTTAATTCTTCATGCTAATTTTAACACCTTAACCATACAATTAATTCCTTATTTAAAATATTACATACACATTTTTTATTTTACAAAGTATTTATTTAATTATTCATTCACACACACACACACACACACACACATAACATATCTTAATTACATTTCAAATATTTAGTTTACTCGTAAACAATGTTTACATGTTTATTCCCATCTATTAATTACTCCATAGCTTAAGTGACAAAAGTACCTATATTTTTGTGTAATATAGTCATAATTCTTTATCATTATACACTTAGAATCCCATTACTTCAAGCTTTATTCCTTTGTTCTATGATTCGACCTATATATAAAAAAATACCAATTAATCATGTTATTACTTCTATGGATTTAATTATGTATTTCCAATTATTTTCATATTAACCATACACATATATCACAACTTTCCTTCATTTTCCTTTTATATTCCATTTGGCCCTAATGACCCTTTTTTTCACTTTTACTTCTTCTTTTATTCAATCCTATATTTCTATCACTTCCTTTGATGCCTAGTTACATGTATAATTCATTAAGTCTATACAATAATCCATAATTCCAAAAATCACAACGTGTTTCAAAATATAAGTACTTAAATTCCATGGTATAAGAATACACATATCTTTTTGTGCTTTAATCCATCAAATCCTCACTTACATCTCCTTAAATTTATCATCTCATCATCCACCTTCAAATTCCTCCAACTCCATAATTGATTTCCTCACAAAATTTCCACCAAAATATCATTAGTTAAATAAAATTCTATTTAATTCTTTAACTAACTACTTAATCCTTAATTGAATCAATGAATTACACAAATAAAGAATCAACTTACCAATTTCAAATATCCTCAAGTGCTCCTTTTCCATCTCATTTCCCTATATAATTTCCTTCTCTCCCTATACAACTTAAGGTGTTTAGTGTAATAGCATAAAGAATACAACTTCTTAATTAGTATATGTGATGATTATTTGCAGACATAAGATGAGAAAAATGGTAAAGGATGGGAGAGAGAGATTTTAGCCTTAGAGAGGAATTAGGCAGGATGATGGTTAAATCAACCTTGAATATTTTATAGAATTTTGATATTTATACTAAGGTTCAATGGTTAGGATTAAAAGAAGTAACACATATGTGGTTAGGATTTATTCCCCTCTCCTTTTTATGGTTATTATTTGTGACATCTTTTAATCACAGTTGGATGGCCTAGATTTTCTTGGTACTATTCAATCCAAGGGTGGATATCATTCCCTACAAAAATCCACTCATATTATCTTATAATTATTCATTTATTGAATTTATTTCTCCATTTTTTTCTAATAGCTCCCACATTGTAAAAATTTAGGTCACATGATTTTCATATTCCTAAGATTATTTTAGTATTAGGATGTGCCAGTTTTGAATTTTTTTGAGCATAGTTTTTGAATTTATGATTCAGCTGTAAATGATTTACTATTCACACATGACCATAATCTAGATCTTGCTTTGGATTTTTAACCTCATATATAACCTCCAATGCTTATCAAATTATGCCACAATTCATTAAATAATTTATACTACCTCCTTGTAGGGTCAATTCCACTTGGACTCGGGATGCACTACTCACAGTTTGGTGTCACTATTCACCAGGACCATTTTTCGAACCTCGTTCTTTTCACATTTCATGCACTCCATATTACATATTCCTATTGGCCACCCTTTTACACATGTCTCATTCATCTTTTGACCACCAAATACATGTTTCCAAATTCACCCCTAGCTTTCTCACATATTTCTCGTTTTGCCCTCTGGTCATTTTTTGTTTTGTTGTTCCAACCATCCGACTCTACTTGATCCATATGTTTATTTTATTCCCCTTTTTTCTTCTAATTCCCATTTTATCCTCATGAAAATTAGAACAAAAGGTAGGGTGTCACTAATCTTACCCTCTTAGGAAATTTCATCCTCAAAATTTCACTTGTATGCTTCCCTTCTTTAACTTTTTTTAGTGGTCACAAACATTATATCCTCTATCTCAATGTCCCTAAATACCATATACATTTCTGTTCTATATATATCTTTACTTCGAAACTCAAATCATTTTCTTTACTTGCCCATGATCCATATCCTATCTCAATTCACTTCTATATCTCTTTTGATTCCCTTTTACATATAGTTTCTATAGCATATCTCTCATACAATCATTCTATCCATATTGATATCCATCATTCTTATATGTTTACATAATTTAACTTAAAACTTTACTATATATATCGATCGGTAACTATCTAAACTATCTAATCTTGTAACATTTTATGTTCAATTATAATATTTGATTGTTATTTTCGTTTAACTTATATCTATTCCTTTTTATTCGAGTTGAGTAGATCCTTGTTGATGTCCCACTAGCTTAACTATCATGTAATGCACATGCATACGTATGTATCACATACATATACAATTATTTTACACCTAGAAATACCTAAACCTGTCCTCATACTAACTAAAATGTAACACCTATATATCAACCGTTAAATCGATTTAGGTATAGGATGTCACATATCTAGTTCGATTACTATTCCTTATTTGTAACATTCGCACTCTTTAATTAGTTATCTAATTTTACATATCATTTAAAAATCTTTTTAATTATGTTTCTACATTCATTACATATAAAAATATATATATAGATGTATTAACATTTTTATTAATATTTAAGAACTAGACAATACAACTATGAATTAGATAATTTAAATTATATACAATTAATCTAAAGTTGTTATTCATATACATATGATTTTATATAATAATGGCTTATTAGTAATGTAGGAACACTTCAGCAGGAAAGTAATACTTGTAGTGAACTTTTCTTACTTGTACATCTATTTTGTGTGCCCTTATCATTACTAGGACATGATCAACTACTTCGCTTGGTCTAATCTATAACTTAATTGTTAGCAAAATGCCTATGCACTAAGCAAAATTGCTCAATGGTGCATTCTAATACTATGAAACTTGTCATTTACTTTACTCATAAATTATTTATCTTAAATTTTTATCATAATATTTAGTTGTATATTTGTCTCTCTTATGTTTTCCCCATATATATATAAATGCTGCTAAACTAGCTACTATCATTATTGACACTCAATGCACATTTTATTTGAGTTTATTGCCAGTTATGATTATTAACTAAAATATAGTTTACTATTTCCTTTCTACCACTTTTCATGTATTATACTATTTTGTTAACATTTTTATTTCTAAACCTTCATTATAATAATTATTTTAAGTCTACATAGAGTTGGTTGTATACCCTAGAGCAGATGTGTAATAGGGATATTTTGCCTACAATTATACATTTATTTATAATAAAAGACATTCTTTATTACATAAGTGCTTATGATGAATTCATTTGTTTGACATAAAGCTCAAACTTTGTAATAAAGTCCCTGGTTTCCACAATATAGAGGAAATCATAAAGAATTCATAATGTGAGATTCCTATTGCATAAAAATGTGAAATACCAAAACTACCTCTAGTCATATTATTAACAAAATGGGACATTGTTAATGCGGATAGACTAGCACAAGTTATACTCTTTGATAAACTCTTTTGACTTGGTCAAATAGTACTTTTCACAAGCTGTAAGCATGGTGATACTTAGAGTTAACATATAGATGCTTGTTTGAGAAAAAATTTAATTGTAGACCTAAAAATGAAATCTTCACACGGATAACTATTCTATGTTAGTGAAGTCATCTCGTTATATTAGTAAGTGCAAGTATCTTATTACTTGAGATATCTAAGGTTATATTAAATATCAAAGGGTATACTCTGACTTTGATGCTTTTGCTTCGCCATGATACATACATAGCTAAGAGGTTGGGTATAGTCTAAGATACTTGAATGTAGTTGAGTAATCAATAGAGGATTCACCACCTCGAATTATAATGGGGAGTTTATCTCACAAATCTAATATATATTTTTTTAGGGAATCTCTAATAAGAGTGAAATGCAAGTGTCAATGAGATTCACAAAGGCATTTTAGGAATAAAGATGTAAATATTAAAATGACATGTTTAAGGCTTAATTAGACATACTTAATTAAGGATTGAGTTGACACAAGTTTATACTCAAACCTAAATGGGATAAAGTATGGTGAAAAGAGTAATTGCACTATAACTGCATATGAAAGGTTAAGTGAAACCACTTGACTTTTCAACACTTAGGTAGTCTTAATGTGTGGCTAGACACCTCTCAAAACTTATAAAAAAGTGAATTATTAATTGGAAATTAATTATAGGCTTGATGAGATTGAACCATAAGTGTCCTAATTGGACTAGGACTCTAATTCACTATGCATTGCAAAAGTATTTTGGAAACCCATAGGGGCACACAATTAATGAATTGAAATTACTATCAAATTGTTTAATATTTTAATGATATGAGATATCAAAAGAGAATAAATAAAGAAAAAAAAGGAGAAATTAGGCTTGGAGCCAGTTGACCTAGTTTGACCTTTTTACGTGTTAAAAAGGACTTAAGCCTTGGAGACCCAATTCAAGGTGTATTTTAATATGATTTTAAATTTACCTTTTAATGGTTATAAGGACCATACATTAAGTTTATGAATGATTTAAATTGAGCCCTAAAAGAGCCTCGTAAGGAAGCTTAAATAGGGCCTCAATGTTCTATGCACATGGACCTTTTTATTAGGCCATGTTTAATAGGCAAATAGGGGCCCAATTTTTAGGCCTCCTTAAATAAGATTTAGGTCAGATTTTAAGGGTTAAAATTTAATCTAAAAAGGGTTATTTTAGTACAAATATCCTACACAAAATCAGCCAAGGCAAGCAACCACCAAATAGATAGAAAATTCTTATACTCTCCCTATGAATTTTCGGATTCTCTTCTTTTTCTTCTTCCTTCTAAATATCTTACTAATACATAGATATTTAGTTTTTTTTTTCACTTCAATTAATGTGTGGATACCATGAAGGTGTTCTCAATGAGGTTTACTATGATTTGCTGCAAGCTGGTGAGGTGACCTGAAGATAAGGAATCACCAATCAATAGATAAAATTTCTATGCTGCTTAATTTTTCTATTATCTGTCATTTTGTTTTATTAAGATCCTT